>JAUZSU010008448.1:0-11259 GCA_034780255.1 Parotocinclus maculicauda
GTAACAGAGATTAGCAACGTTGTCAATAGTATTAAATAAATATTGCACATTAGGTGGGTAAGAAGTCCAGGGGGTTGTGAGGGTAGACTATGGAATCAGTGCATGTGTGACATCAGAGTGGTAATGGCTTTCGGGAAAAAACTGTTCTTGAATCTGTTTGTCCTTGTTCTGATTTGTACCTAAAAGCTGATTTGTTGGCATAGTCATTCATCTTTAGCAATGTGAAGAAGTGAGGCCAGAATCCGGCTTGACACAACTCTACACTACATGCTGAGTTTAAAACATTGGGGCAAACCACTTTGGGTTTTGAATGCTAGCACAATAGCTAGCATAACTCCCTGCTAATAAAATCTTTTTAGAAATTTGTTGACTATATTCTTTCAAACCTACTAAAACTTCACCTGTATTAGCTATTATGCTAGCTAGCTGGCATACTTGCTATACAGACTTAACAGCTGTTTAAATTAGTTTTTTCTCGTTCTCATTAACCTTTAAATTGCTGTATGCACCTTTAGCTTTGTCCCCCAGACTTAACATTTCTATAGTGAAGGGTGATTTTTAAAGTTTCAAAATCTAAAAGTCTGTACTGGTTTTATAAAGGGGTTTTTTTCTAAAGGAAATTCCATGCTGTTATACATTTCCTCATCGGTCAAAGAATCTTGATTAAAGCAAGCATACCCTCATCAACTCAACTCATCATCCATATCCATTTGACATTTTTGAGCACTGATATAGATCTGTATTTCTCAGTTTCAGCTCAACATGGTGGTGCACCGGTTTCAGAACTTGGTTTTAAGTGTGGGTGGGTCACCTTGAAATGCCTCTGCAAGTTATACCATTTGTCACTGATAAGCTTGTGGTGCACACTAAGCAAACCAGCTTAAGCAAATAAACCTAAGCAAACATGTACATTTTGTCCATGTATCATAAAAATGCCTGGTGCTGCTGCCTTTATATATTATATACAGTAGCAACATATTATATAGCAACCTAACTGGAGCTAATTGAACACACTTGTACAAAGGTTACAACATATCTGCAGCTTTTTTGCGTTTGTGAATTTCAGACAAAGTTGCATTGCACCCCTTAAGTCCCCGGGAATAAGTCCAGGTCAAGTCTTTGTTATCTTAATCTCAAGTCGCGATCAAAGTTTCTAAATCATGATAACAAATTAACAAATGCTAATGTTAAGCTCTGGGACATATTAGACATATAGTCTGTTCTTGTAGTGGATGTAGAAGAAATGTTAAGGAGTAAAGGGCTGGCCAGACAGTATTGGTGAGTACCAGATAGCTGCAGTCCAAATAGGGACATCCAGAATTGGGCGGTAGAGTCAGTACCCAAGGCTTATCCTTGCGTGAGAGAAACAAGTCCCTGGTCTGACAAAATGTGTGATGTGGTTCAGGTCACAGGAATCTTTCAAGCTGGTTATTAGAGGAACGTTACATAGTGCAGCACCCCCAGCTGAGAATGAGGCTGAGTATGAGACTGGTCAGAGTGCTCACCATGGGACCACTGTCCAGAACTGTCAGACCTGAACCTTGGGGCATTGGAAGAAGGTTGTCTGGTCTGATTGGGTCTCATTTTCAATAGAGGGGCAAAAGTCCATTTTTATCTGGGAATACCAAGCTAGTGCAGAGAGTGAGATGTTTCTGGTAATGTCCTGCTGGGAAATCCTACATCCAGCCATTTATATGGATGTTAATTTGTATCACATTGGAAAGTAAACCTGGGGCAGAGTAGAACTGACACTGCTGGTGTTCAGCCAGTACTTCCCAGTAAGTCAGAAGACAGAAGGATTGCAGGACTTTATTTGCCAGTAAGGTTTTTTTTTGTTAACGTGTGTACATCACTTCTTGCAGATAACGATCGTAGACGGATAGATAGTGGCAGTGCAGTGGTATTTTCAGAAGAAGAAACAAGACGCCGTTCATACAACACTCATTTGGCCCAGCACCCATTAGTCTTTCTCCAGCCATCAAAACTCCATCAAACTGCACCATTTTCACATGCCATGGAGGAACCCACAAAGGCACGGGTCATTTTCTTGGTGTTATGACAGGTGCTGGAGAGGACAAATGCAGCTGAGTGCATAATGGAGGCACTTAACGATGTCGCCTACTTTCACAAAGTTATCACGATGTCAGTAGTGCATGACAGCCACCAATGGTGTACAGTTACAGAGCCAGAAACCAACTAGGAGCCCCTATGCAGATGTAGAGCAGCTGAAATGACAAACCAACTTGATGCACACTCTGATCTAACTGATTAGAGTAATAACGAGCCACTGACGCATGCTGGGGGGAAGGGGAAACATTACTACATACTTTTACATAAGAGCAGGTTATGGTGAATTTTTTTCCGATTCTGATAAACACATGCTGGTGGACTTTTTATTGACGTAATAATTACTGGAACTTACTAATGCTTTAGCTACACCTTCACCTAACCCTAACCTCAATCAGCACAAGCAAATTATCTGGATGTAGTGTTTTTTCAAAGAAAGCTGAAATTTGTTTGTAAAAATAAATAAAGAATTAAAAGGAAAATATCCACATATGGTTAAAAAAGCCAGCTCTTTCTATCCTTGCCCCCCATGCACACAAAGGCCCAGTCAATTAATATGGATCTAGTGCAATGAGGTCAATAATGCAGTCTAACTGTGCCTTCATTATTAGGCAGGACAGAGAGCAAGCATAAATGTTCGTGCAGACAGATATGTGCATTTCCTGCTCACTGACAACATCTATACAAATGAGGCATGAACTGCAACCTGACATCTAACATGGTGGATTTCCAGAGAAACAAGGTATGTCACTTTAGGAATACAAAGCACACAATTCACTGGTAGAGGTCACCACGAAGGCCGTACAGATAGTTACACTACAATGAAAATGCAGGCGCCTGGGTTTATTGCTTCATATGCATCAGGGAGAGTAAACAAAGCGCCAACTCTTGAGTGCACCTGCATCTATTGGAGTTCTTGAGCAATATAGTATAAATATGCAGGGTGAGGATTTGCTTTACTGTTGGCTTTACAAACAACGAGATAGCGGGAGCTTAATTTCCTGTTTGGTGCTATTTCATTTCAGCAAAGTTTCTGAGAGTTTTACAACATTTTCCATGTTATCACTGAAACAATCACATTTTCTAAGCACAATGATCTTGTGTCACACAATGACGTTATTACAACACTAATATTAACCACAGTTTCCGCTTCTGTGCCAGCGTTACCACTGCACTACTGGTTACCAGAAGCGAGCGTGCCAATGCCACTGAGGTAATGCTGCTTCAACTTTAGATTGGAAACTTGGGCAAAGTCTTGGGTGTACTTAATCATAAAAGTTAAGCCCCAGATAAGACTGCTCAGACGAAAGAGTCGCCCTTTCCATCTGCCATTCAAGGTCATACAGAGTCAGGTGACTTTGATTCTTTTGCTTTGCAGCAATACCTGCAGAGCTTGCACATGCAGTGCAAAAAAATTGAAATAACATATTTAAAGCCCGAAAGTATTCTTATCTACAAAAAGGGAACCACTGGGTTAATCTTTGGTTCACAACAGAGCTAAATGCACATAAATGACTGAATGCTTGGTCGTCTAATAAAATCACAAACCACATGTGTGAGTCAGAGATAATGCACAATCACTTATTAGATTAAACGATCTGGGTTGTTTTAAATTGTTATTGATTATTAAAGTGACTATTATATAACATGATCTGGGTATTTATTAACCCACAATAAGACAAATTGTCTATAAACGGCAGAGAGAGCAGTACATGTTTGCCTTTCAACATCTCATCTAGCCTGTGAAGTAAAGTGGGGGTGCATGATGTTCTGGGCATTATTTGCCTTAAGAGCTTGGACACAAATAGAAATATCTAAAAAAAAAAAGATTAGTAGTCATTGTAGATTATCATTATATGAGAATGCCTGGGATTTGGTCCATTGTTATTTAATCAGATTGAATGTGTTCATCTACTATATGACCTGCATAATGATCAGACCATCATTTCAGAAATGTGTCTGATTATGAGGGGTTAATTAACTAAGATTGGTGCCCAAACATCCATATTAAATACAAAAATGTTCTTCTAAACCTGCCTGTAGGACAATGGTGAATCTGGATGCATTTGTAAATAAGTGAGTGGATATTCCATTAGGAACATAATTAATGATTCAAAACAAACAGTCATATCCAAACATAAATTATATAGTGACCACAGAACTAAGGTTTTATCTCCCCTGACCGAAACAACATGGATAACATTAATTCACAACAAGAAAGTCCATTGGTGGCTGTCATGCACTTAGGATCCTGAAGATTTTTGGGCTGGGAGTCACAGATTTAGCTCTACTTGCTCTAAACTTCATCAAGTATTTTTAGGGAGAGTTAGATGTTGGCCTGATACATTGTTTACTTATTTGGTTTCACAATTGTTAGTAGATGGGCTGCAAAAGTACACAAAAGTTGGTTTTGGTGGTTACATACATGCATGTTAACTCTATATAAAAACCACAAATGGAGCAACACTTATCTTAAACCAATTGAGATCCTGTTGCACGCCATTTGGGTGGCACTTGGATCATTTTGTATTTCACTTGCATGAATTGCATCAGATTTCAACTTTATTGAGTAATTAACGCAGAAATAATTGGACTCATACATTGTTTTCCTTATTTTTTACTCACTCAAATAGGAAGTTTATGTCAAACATCAGTTTGATTGTTAGTGTAGATTAAGCCATGAACATCTAAACAATCCTGCTCCAAACATGCAATGTACTTTAAGAGAAAGACAAAAAATGTAAATATTTGCTGCACTAAAACATGTCTAATGGACAGGCTGCATCTGGAATTAACAACGTTTAAATATTTGTAGATTACACAAGAAAAGGCCAAGAGTTAAACACGCTATTATATATTGTGTATATAAAACGCCCTATTCTGACAGTTCTTGAATTGCACACCAGCCTTCCTGCTACAGCTCCAGAATCTGTTAAGCCATCCTTACAACAGGAGCGTAGAGCTTAACTAGATCATTTATTCCCATGAATGGTGGGGCCTGTTCTCCTCTGCAGATACACTGCAGAGTGCGTCACCTGAGAGGCCTGCAATGTTCCACTCACCATCCCACTAGACCATGCTCCGAACAGGTCACCCCATCAACTACTCCAGTTACTCGAAGAGAAAGCTAAACAGGGACTTATCAGCATATAACACTAAAGCTGACAAAGGCTACGCTTGGCTGAACGCTACCTGACGCTACTTATTCATGCACGACTACCTCTCAGCCAATTTACCCCTGCATTTCCAATTAGCTAGCCTTCCTTGTCAGCAATTAGCCGGGTTCTGTGTACTTCATTCCTCTGTACTTGTAAGAAGTTGGGGCTCTTGGCACACATAACAAGGACGGCAGCTGACCCGGCTGAGAGGAGTAAGGTTTCTCTGTGCTCGGATCACATTTCCACTTTTGCGGAACTGCAAAACCTGGCCCCTTAAAGGTCAGACGTGCAAGCAAGGAGCTAAGGCATTGCTGTTGGAAGATGCACACAGGGACAAACTTTCTATAAACTTATGAAAGCATGAACAAACATGCTGTTTACCAAAAACAGATTGCATTCATTAGGCCAAAAACAGAGAGCTCCATCACCAATTCATTGTGCGATAGCTATACAACACATCCAGCTTTATAATTATAACACATGCTCTCTTCGTGTCTGAGTGGCTTTTCTCCAGGTTTCCTCCCACAGTCCAAAAACATGCTTCAGATCAACTGGTCTATCTAAAGTGGCCCAGTGTCCCATATTGCTTTGTCACCCTGTCCAGGGTTGGCCCACTCCTTACACCCTGTGCTGCCGGTTAGGCTCCACATGACCCTAAACTGAATTGAGTATGAAAGCAAGTATGAAAATAGATTAATAATGACTGAATGTGTTTCATCACTTTATTTGAAAATCTTTGATTTTTATTTAAGTACTCCAAGGTTGATTTTGATGAATGTCCTGTTTTACGGTACTAATTAGCCTAGGATTGGTTGCAGCTGTACACATTGAGCCAAATTATAGCTTTATGGCCTTAGTGCACATAAAGGCACAGACTGTAATCAGAAGATGTTTGCCTTTATGTGTATGTTTTGAAAGAAAATATAAGCCTAAAACTAGAAAGTAGAAATCTGAGAGCTGAAAATAGAGCTTTTTATGTAGTGTGCGGATGATCAGCACCCTTGCAGTCTTGCAAAAGTTGTGTGGATCTCTGGTGCATTTGGTGATACCCATAAAGGCATGTGTGGATGAATTTGAATTTGAAATAATGTAAGTAAAGGGAAGTTACAGAGACTTCTACTGAGCTGGTAAGAGTTAGATAGTCTTATAAAAAGGAGTTTTATAAGACTGAGCTAAAGAGTCATGGAGATATCTATAGGTGCTATTAAGAGATATAATAGTAATAGACAAGTTAGATAAAAAATAAACAAAATTGTATTTAACTTGGAGACCACAGATAGCAAATAAAATAGAAAGCTTATATAAAGTTTGTGCTTGAAAGAAAGCAGAAAGTAAAATAATGGATTTATTTTGCGAGTCTGGTTGGTCCTAATGCTGTAGCCATTGTGAGTTCCTTCTTATTTTTTGGAATATTTGTAAGCCAAACCTAAGTTAATTTGTTTGCAGTTTTGTCCCACAATATAAGTGTTTTCTTAAGCTGACACCCCTGTGTGGTGTCATGGTAGTGCGCATGCTCTACCATGATCTATTTACAGATCGCTAGTTCAAACCAGGGACCATCTGGTCTTATACACTGTAGATCTTACGTATATATACACGACAATCCATACCATAGTTACCATAGCTGTCTCACAGCTCCAAAGATCATCGGTTCGTTCTCTGCTTTCTACTGTGTGGAGTTTATGTCTGCATGGGTTTACTCCAGGTACTCTGGTTTTTACCAACATTCAAAAGGCATACTTTAGGTTAATTATATGTTTTCCATTGATCTAGTGTACATTTGACTGACTAGTATCAATGTAACCTTACTCTTGTTGTGAATAGCCATTAAAAAAACAAATGCAAAACCATTTTACAGCCTTGCTACCAACAAACTCAATCTTTACTTCATCGCACTACAACATCTGATAGTGGGATGCCTCTGGCTTATCTAACTGGTGTTTTACATACTTCAGGTGCTGATTCTGGTGATTAGTTCATCAGTTACAGTTTTTTATGTTTTCTTGCAGATCCTGTTTGTACAAACCATGTTGCACCATGTACAAGGGTAAATCCAGTTTCATCATATATTACTTCAAGAGCACACAGTTGTATTCATTTAAGGTACATTTCATTTGATAGTATATAATTAAACAAATTAACCACTTAGACATTGATTCCTAATTTCTACCCACCTGTACATTTCGATTCCCTAATGTTAACTAATGTTAAAAATTAAAGCATGTACCAATTGTATGCATCTCTTTTATTTTCTATGAATGAAATAACTTACAATATCTCTATACCTTTAGCACCAAGAAATCTACTGTGCAAAAGTTTTATACTGACCCAAAATATCGCTCTATAATAAACTCTTTTTCACTGTTTTTTATGCCATTTTTTGTGAGATTTAGCATATCTTAGCTATTCCACCCTGTTCTGCATCTGAAAAAGTGATTCCTTGGCTGCTACTCTTCCAAAAATACCATTCCTCAGCAAACTTCTTCAGACTGTAGACGGGTCAATTTGACATCCTTATCAAGTTTTAAAACCACATACAAAAGTCCTGTATTTTCTGGTTGTATTCTAATAAAGAGACTAGGAAATAATTATATATGGTCATTATTCCATTACTAAAACAAGAGTAAATCTACTCTAATGGTGGCCTAAGACTTTTGCACAGTACTGTACAGTACAGTTATTGAAATCTTGCCAAAATGCATTTATGTCTGCTTCCTATTTACCATTTGTAAGTGTAAAATGTGCTTCATACCTACATAACGAAAAGTTTGTAGACAGCTAAAATACATCCACAGCTAGGACCACATGAGTTTCAATTAACCTCAAATGTGTCTGATAAAAAAAAAGAGTAAAGACCAGTATACGCTGGGATTTCTATGCTAGTAAGGTAAGCTGGTCAATCAGAACAAGTCGGTTTATACTGGATAGTTCTGGTCTGCTGATGATTTAACTGGCTAAGGTGTATGAGCTTGCTGGTAAAGTTGGTTTTGTTTGTTTTTTGTTTAAAGGTGGGGTAAGGTTAAGGCTCTGTGCAAGTCAGCTATGTTTTACTATTACTTTATGGACTTTGTTTTAAGAGGTCAGAAAGTTAATGATTTGACTCATTGAGGAAAGTGGAAGCCTATGAAACTGTCATTTTGAGAGTTACTGATGTGAACCAACTCTTTCTACTTCCATTGTTTGTCTATGAATGTCCCATGATTGTATGCTTCTACAATATAAACCTGTTATAAACCTGACTATCCTAAAATGCCCCAAACCACATCCAACAGTACTAAACAGTCTGAAAAATGGTGCATAGTGACAGTGGATGTCATTTATATCATTATGCATAATAGGGGTTATTTGAAGTTTACTTTAAGAAATGTCTTCAGTAGCATTGGTGTATAGTCTATCATGTCTTTGTCCTGTCAGGCCATTAGGAGCTGTATGGAATGCAGTATTAGTTTTTGGGCACTGCTCCAAGGATTTGCACTTGCTGCTCTTTTAGCAGCTAGTTAAGTTGCTCCACACGATCCTCCTCGGGCACAGCTTACTGAATTGAATCACCTTTAGCGCTCCTGACAGACATTTTAGGACCATTAGGGTGTTTTTAATTTGTAATCATTTACATTTATTCCTTCAACAGATGCCTTGACCTAAAGTGTTTAACAAATGAAGGTGAAATCAATTAATAAACAATTCTGTGAAAATACATAATGAAACCACCAGAATAAGTGTAAGGTTTTTAGAACTAAACACAGGGTTGGTTGAAACACTAGTACTCAAGAGCATTATACTGTATATATAACAGTACTAATGAAAACTATAAATGATAGAATTTGTGCCAACTACAATTTGACAACTGCTTTTCACCTCGATGTCTTTGTAAATCATTAATTTAGCACAGACGTTGCTATAAAACATAATACACATTGTCTTGCACCTAAAAGAAAATGCTGAAATCATTTGGCATTGTCTTATGTACAGTAGTTACAAATGGCTCTTTAACACTTGTGGAAAAAATTTCCTGCGCTGCTTTGTTAACAGCTTATTAAGTTGCCCTACACGTTCCTCCTTGGCCACTGTTTACCAAACTGGACGTTTTGTGTTGCTTGGGCACTTGAGTATTTTGAATTTCTTCTTCCTGAAAAGGTTTCAGAGCCCATTGAGCTTGGTGGTACTCTGGCTCTCTGTTCATGTCTGTCACTTTGGATTTTCATTTACATTTATTCTGTTGGCAGAATAAATGTTTATCCACATTGATTAACGAGTGAGGCTGAATCTAGTCTTTGCATAGAGCTGTTAACAGAGCCAGTAGTGGTACAAGTTGCAGGGACTTACCATCTACGCTTTTTCAAATATATTTAAATCATAGTAAAAACATCATACACTTTATCATATACTTTATATACAGTACTTGCCCTGCAAAATGTAAATGAATGAATGAGCCAGCAGATAGAAAAGTTTAACATACATAACATGTCACTAACAATTCCACTCTAAAGGTGATTTGTCCTCTATCTGCCCTTAATTTTATTCAATAAGACATTGCAGTTTTGTATAAATTGCAGTCTTTGATGAAGAGTTTTGGAAGCAAAAAATAGTGTTTACACGTGTCGTAGTAGGTGAGGGGGTGCATCGAAAATATTCTTACCTACAGTAAGAAAGAAAACTGCTGGCCTGTCCACCCAGCTATGTGTTTATCCACTGCTTTGCATCTAAAAATCTAAATTCCCTGCTGTGAATGTTGTGACATTGCTGTCTGCATAGCAGATTGTACTGAGGCTGCTAAGGCTCATTAGTTAGCTCTGCAGACAGACAGCACCCTGTTTCCTATCCACTTCCTCTTGCATCATGTCTTTTTATTATTTGACGTCCTCAAATATTTTCCTTCTAAAATCTATTTTAGTGCAGCATCAAGATCTATTTATGGTCATAACGTGTTTCGGTACACCTAGCCTTAAATGGCCATGCATTCTCTTGTTTGTCGCATGAAGAGGTAAGCGGTATGTTCACAGACAAACTACAACAATGGATATAGGCGGTTACAAGTGATAGTCCTGTCTAGTGCTTGTGCTGGCCGATTGTTAAGTCAGGTTAATCAGTTGTATCTTGTGAAATCGGAAAGTTCAGGAATGAGAGTTCTAATATCTTACTTATAAATTGAAAGTAAATATGTGTTTTGCAGTCATTCATTTATACTATTATCCATCCATCCATTATCTTCCGTTTAATCCAGACGGGAAACCTAGGCGCAAGGGCAGGAACAATCCTAAACGGGGTGCCAAGCCATCATAGGGCACACACACACAGTCACACACTAAAGGGACACCAATTACCCTAACATGTCTTTGTACTGTGGGAGGAACCCGGAGTATCCAGAATAAACCCACACAGACACAGGGAGGACATGCAGACTCAGACCCAGTTTGTACTTTTGTACACATATGACTAAATAACAGCAAGTTTGTGAACATTTGTTTTATTCTTTGGCAAAGAAAAGGTGGAAAGTGCCCCCACAATACTTTTATCCCACCCCACCCTTCCTAACCCATGCCTTCTACTCCTATCCATACCGGTAGATTTCTGTAGTTAAGTTATGTGTATTATATTAAATAGGCTATTCATGCTTAAAAATGTGAAAACCAATTTATTTAAAAAGCTACAATAGGTGGTAATAAGTCATTTGACTTTTCTTTTTAAAATTCCAGCACTCTAATGTACAAACCTTGGTACTGTGTATACAAGCTGCTGAACACTCCATAGTGTTATGATAAGATAAGGTAGATGATAAGTAAGGTTAAGGCCCAAAAATGCCTGCTCCATGAATACCTGGGGTTTCAGTATTTAACTAACAAAAGTTATGCAACTGTAAAAGCCACTGACAGTAGATGTTCTCAGGCGGCTCTAGTCTTACTTCTCGTTTTTGGTGAGTATTCATCTGCCGAGTAAATACACTATTGTAGTGTTTTTACCTGTTGAATAATCAAGCAACACGCTGAAGTAATGGAACGTTCTCTTTACTTAACACACCATACATCACTCTCGTATC
>JAUZSU010008459.1:0-11259 GCA_034780255.1 Parotocinclus maculicauda
GCATTCGGAGATGCAGGTTAAATGCGTCATCTGCATGCCAAGGTTATGCCATTATTATTTAAAAACAAGAGCTAGAAGATGCTGTAAAATGGGCTTGATGGACCGGCTTAATTGCTTTACTGCTAACCAGATTTGCTTTCCTGGATCAGTTATACGTGGAATGTTTAACCAAGCTGCACGGTGCAATGCGGCATTCATATGCACACTAAAGCTGCTCATGCAATCTTAATATAAAACACAAAGGGAAATGCAACAATCACGTAAGCCACGCATGTCATGTAACTTTTATAATGAATAATTGAAAGGTTAAATAATTTCGCAATATCCACACAATATTTGTACACACATTTTTGGTCATAAACATTTCCAGAACAAACAAGAAAAGCTATTCCACAGATGTTTGCAATCCACAGTATATCTTCTGGAGTTTTTATCTTGTGTCCTCTCCCATCTTTCATTTATGCCCTTTATACCTTTGTCAATTTTCTGCACCTTTTGTTAATTACCCATACCTTTGGGTGCCTAAAGTAGCCAATGTTAGATAATACATGTGAGCATTTGACAGCGTGGGTAATTGTCTGTTAGTTAGAAATTTGAGGCTTAGAGGCTTGTTTACATGGATTAGGCTTGTTTTCACGACAAGAGGTTTTATCGATATTTGGTGCCATCTAGTGTTATATTTTTAAAATGACAGTGTGTCCGCCATTAAGATGGAAAGCGCGCAGGCGCGGGCGTGTGTATGTGTGTGCGTGTTGGGATGGGCGACGTTTCCTGTGTTCTGGAGAGGGTGATGTGTATAATAGACAAGGGAGGGGGACTGCTTTATGGCGTTATCTTGAGTGTAACCTGAGCCACTACCAGTGTGTGAATTTCTCTCTGTCTCTCTCTCTCTCTCTCTCTCTCTCTTTTTCTCTCTCACTCTCTCTCTCTCTCTGTCTTTAGTTCCTATTACTGACTTTTACGTGCTATGAGATGTTATCGTATAGTTACACGGCACCGGAACTACAGACAAAGCTGGGAGGGGTAGGCTGACAGTCCGACGGCAGTAAAAAGTAAAAGAATGCGGAGGCTGTAAATTTTCGAGGCTATTGTTGGCACCCCTTGATGTGTGGCCTTTAAGGCTTCGTATCTGTTCATTTGCACTCTATAGATTCTTGGAAGAATTCTATACGTTAGCTGATGACAATTTCTTATGGCATTCTTTGTGAACGAAGCGCGTTCTCCAACAGTGCATACAAATACACGTTTGAACACGCTCATTATGTATGGCTTTTTTGTTTTTGTTATTCTTTCATGTAGTTTGTGATAGTGAGTGTTCATTTGGTCTATCACTGTAACTAGTAGCTAAACCAGACAAAAGTTTAACAATATAGTGAGAATTAAGAGGAGTACTTGTGGCGTACATGAGGCTTGTCGACCGAACATGTGCTAGTATCATCTCAGGAATTTGTGCATTGCATTTTTGGGACTTGCAAGGTAATCACTGACAAACATTTAGTCGTTTCCGAAGAGCTGCTGTTGGTTCCTGTGCGTTAAATAATATCTTTGTTTATATTGAGTTTGTTTTTCTTTGCATTTTCCATATACGTATAGTATAAGATTGTTTCTTTACTTCATTATGTAGTGTTTTACAACAATTGAGAGTGTAGATGTACTTCGAATGCAAATGCAACGACCAACATAAAGAACACTATCTAACCACCCAAAATCTGTACTTCAATTACTAATTTATACCAATTCGATAATTTCGTGCCCCGTAACTCTTTTAAGTATGTACAACGTAATTAAAATGGAAGTTATGCTTTTTCCATATGTTAAAGCTAATAATCTAAAGCACTACAGAAATTCGCGTTACAGGTGAAGCCCCTCTGAATATATTTTCATTTACAGTAATAGCTTTCTTTACATTATTTCATTATATTAATAACTGTTAATAAAAAGAAACTGCACCAAACACGTTTGATTTTTGATTGTTTAATATTATTTATTTTCAACAACATATGTAATGCAACGACAAAACAATAATTAGACAGGTTAGATTATTTTGTGGTTTTGTACTAATTGCAAGTGTATACAGCGCAGTTACAAAACAAAATCAAGACTTGACATTTTAATAGTACAACAAGTAATCAAAGCAGATTATGTGGTACAAGTGCAATGTGTTTAATTTGATATTAAAATTCTCTAAAAGATTTGTCAAGGACATGGGGACTTGGTATATTCTATCCATCTCACGACAAAACAGCTTATAGAGTTACTTTAAGTGAACATTGTGCCTACGCCTCATAAAAGTGTACCTGGATGCATTATAATTTTGAAGGGTATGAATAACGTATATAATATTCTTCTTTTGCTGTAATGTGACACGTTGTGTTTCTTCACGACTGACGCGCTGCATATGTCCCCGTATAATTAGCTGATGTCGGTCCCTCTTGTTCTTCACTCCGTATAGTTTTTCTGCTGAAACACAGAATTGAATAATTATTTGAACATTATTATTGTTATTATTATTATTGTTTACATAAATAAGTATTTTGCTTGAAGATTACATAAAAGGAAACCACGCATAGCTTTCACCATGCAAACAAAACCGAGCGATCTGCATTGCGTTTTGGATGCTGATAAGCTGGTCAATAAGACCACACGACTTTCTAGTTGCATTCTGGTCCATTTCGTTTTATGCAGGTTTATGCTATTCTGGTACTGGTTTATCTGGTAAAGTTGTATGAACTTGTTGGTTTTACTTTTAAAGATGATTGACCACTATACCAGTGTCAAACACATAGCACTGATTGGTCGTTGGTTAGGGATGAAACTCCAACTTTCAAATGTATCCCAAATAAAACCACTAAAAAGTATGATATACCGTTTTATAAAAAATCAATAAATACTACGGCCAATCGGTGTTTCCTCGTAATTTCTCAAGTTGATAAACAATAGACGCTTTCAGTTCACAGAAAATCAGGCATAAGGGAAGGGAATATAAGGAAGGAAGGAAGGGTAACGTCAGGAGGAAAGGAAAATTTTATGAAAGTAAAATCACACACAACCCCCACTTTTGAAAATACTACCGAAATTCTTCACAGGATGCATAATGACAGGACGCCGGACACAATAAGCGTAACGTACTAGATAGAGAAAATCACACTCACGCTCGCTTGTGTGGTGGTGAGCAGAAATAGTAAGACCTTCTTGAGATAACAGATCATAATTTTAACCCAACTGGGCGATTAGTTTCTAAAATTCGCTATATATGACCAAAACAGCACATTAGTAAATAAATCGTTTTCAATGCGTGCGAAATTAAACAGTACATTATTTCAACAATTAAACGCTATTTGACCCCTTCTTCTTTAAGAAACAAAATATGTGATGTAATTTACCCTATAGAAAAACCGTCTTAAATATTGTGAATACGCAGTGCTTATATCCCAAAATACAAACTGTTTTATCTTGTGCTTGTTGACAATTCGCATTATATATTAATATATTAGTGTTCTTCTTATTTTTTATTTGCTTGTTTTCTTTCTGAAATAATCAGTATAGCCAAGCAGCAGGAAAAGACGTAGTCGAGTTCAGTTTTTGCGTTTTATAAATTTAATGGTATCACTGTGTTGAGCGATATTACTGGGAAAAGAGTAAAGGGAAGCGTTGAAAAATATAGCTCTCTAATTCTCTGCTGTGTCCCTCGGTGCATGCAGTCACAGCCCCTCTCAAGGGTGCTGTTTTGCAGACACGGTCGCTTTCGATTGGTCAGTGACTGGTCAGATGGTACAGTTTTTTTCTCTGTCCCGCACTGGCACATAGCCACCCAACATCTCCCCCCTCAACTAAAAATCTCCGATAAACTACTAATAGCTAAACCACTTGCACTATAAAGCACAACAAATCATAAACCAAGGAAAAGAGCCGTGCCCTTCCAATGAGTTCCTATTTTGTAAACTCCACTTTTCCAGTGACTCTGCCCGGAGGACAAGAGTCGCTCTTGGGACAAATACCCTTATACCCCTCCGGATACGCAGACCCTTTACGACACTATCCCGGCGCTGCTTATGGATCCAACAGAGTCCAGGAAAAGACATATCCCTCCTCCTCTTTTTACCAGCAGACGAACGGTGCTTACGGCAGGGTAACCGGTACTGGTGGCGTTGATTATGCAGCAGTGAGCTTTTACAGGGAAAAAGACACCGTTTGTGCCATCTCTAGCATTGAAGGAGAACACTCCTTCGACCACAATCAGGACAATCGGAAAACAGATTGCACAGGATCAGCGGGGAAAAGCTTCTACGCCGATGTTAACGAACAGAAGCCAGCAGTACCAGTTTATCCGTGGATGCAACGAATGAACTCCTGTAATGGTATGTTTATATAGTCATATCTCCTACCTAGTGTTCTTCTCTTTTGGAACTATTATGACATAATTATGTTGCGTGCTCCCAGCTATCATGTGGGATACCAGAAACCCAAACATGTAAACATACCAAATTGCAGGTTGATACTTGAAAATACCATATCTGTTTATTTTGATTGCATGTGTGCTTTCAATAGAAGGAAAATAACAGTGAATCGAAAGAGACCTGACTTATTACTCATTACCACTCTTTAAACTGTATAATGATGTCCTTTTGTCTCCTTTCATTGGCTTCTTTTGAAAATCTTGCAAATGTGTGCGTAATTATGGATGCCGATCAAATTTGGGCTGGGATATTTTTTTGAAAGGCAATTTAAAATAAATTCATTAAATTGAGCGGTTTGAAAAATAAATAAATATACACAGAACGTAGATTTAATACTGTATATCAAGCTACTGTCTCTGTAGGTTTGTGGTACACTCTTTCCACTTGAATTATCTATCATGCTTTCCCCTTTTCTTTCCATTTATGAACAGGGGCCTTCGGTAATCCAGGTCGGAGGGGTCGTCAAACATACACCCGCTATCAGACGCTAGAGTTGGAGAAAGAGTTTCATTTCAATAGGTATCTCACCCGAAGGCGTCGTATTGAGATTGCTCACGCTCTGTGTCTGACTGAACGGCAAATCAAGATTTGGTTCCAAAACCGACGGATGAAATGGAAAAAGGAGAGCAAATTAATCGACTCTCCGCAAACCAATGGCGAGGAGAAGGAAGATAAGAGGACAGAGTGAAATTATGAAAAGTGAAACGCGAGAATCCTGGAAACGGCTGAGAACGCAGAGGACACTTCCATTTATCACCTGAAAGGAAAACTTTTTTTTTCAGTGAAACTGTGTTGGTAAATTCCTTGTAGCATTCCACCTATGTATATAGTTCTGTTGTCATTTTGTTTAATTTTGTTATATAGTGTCTATGATTAACGTGTGTTTAAGCATATATGTTAACTTCGGAATTGATCTTTACTTATGAGGTAAACATGTGTAACGTATCTATTTGAAATGTTTTATGCGTGTTCATATTTAAGCTGTATAAAATAAAATGAAACCAAATAGTGTTTAATAACGTATATCTTTTGTTGGAGTGGTGTATGGGTTTTGGAAACAAGTACTAGGTTTACTCAAAATCATGAAGGTGGGAGCACAAATTATAGTCTTATAATGTAAAGAAACGTTATAAAAAATAAATTTTATCAAAGTTGTTTTGTGAAGTAACACAACAGTCCACCTGCCATACCATACTTAACGCTAATATTGTAAGTATACAATAATAATAATTAATAATAATAATAATAATAATAATAATAATAATAATAATTATTATTATTATTATTATTATTATTTGATGTAAAAAAGATGAAGACGAAAAACTTTCCTGACATATGAAACAGGTATTTATGTAACTGCACAACAACAACAACAACAACAACAATAGCAACATACTGATACTTTTGATATTACAGATAACACAGCCTTTTTTATTTAATTTAAATTTGAGTTGCTTTATTGCATAAGTATAATTTTAAATTGAGCATAGAATATCAGTTCGCATCATTTCATTTAACTTGCTCTATATAGTATCTATATAGATTCTACAACTATATGCTAAAAATATATTTTAATCATAAGTGACGGATTGTTTTACAAGACAATGCTAACATATGTTTTTATTGCTTTTGCTTCAGGCAACAGCTAACAGGGAAAGGGTAGCCTATTATAAAAACAAACAGTGGGGTAGAGAACTAAATTCTCTTTCTTAAAACAAACAGAAATTGACTACATAACGCTCAAAATAATGTGACAGGTAAGGCTCTGTGGATTTTAACAGATGATAAAAGAGAAAGCTGGCGTGTCCGCAGCTTGCTTTTAATCTGACCAAGTCTACTTAGGAAATATGCAAATTTCAATATTAAAAAAAAATCAAAGTTCAACACTGCCAAAAAGCATAATGAAAAGTACAAACATTTTAATAATTATATTATCTCACACACAAAACGTATGGTTTGCCTTCGCCTTTAGAGTGCTGGTTTATTTATAAAGACTCACAAAAAGGCCTACAAGCATGTATTTTAAGTATTTTGTTATTGTCTGCAAATCCTCTGTTCTGTAATCTATTTTAATATACGTATATGACCTAAGTTGAAATTCTATTATTGCAGTAGGAGTACAATACAATGCAAGGCAATGCTTTGAACTGCTTTCATATAATGCACAAACGAGAAATTCTTCCTTTCTACCTTAGCCAAATCATATCGCCTACCAATCTAAATATGTTATCAATAACAATTAATATATACTGAGCACACACACACACACACACATATATAAAAATGCTGTTGTTGTTTCTACTAATAATATGATTTTTTTCTACTAATATTATCAGAGAAGGAAATATTAAAAGCAATAACCTTATAAATATTTACATTCACGGATAAATAAATTATTTAGAATTTCAATATGTCATAATAGGTCTAATAATAGCCTACCAAAACTATAATATATTATATAATAACAACAACAACAATAATAATAATAATAATAATAATAATAATAATAATAATAATAATAAACATAATAATATTGTTTTTGTTTTTGCTGTTGTTTGTTTATGTGTTTTATTGTTGCTGTTCACGTAGTTATTTATTGCATCATGATGTAGTTATTAACTTTCAGTGGTGGGTCGTGTTTGCTTTGCTTTTACTGTAAAATAAGAAATAAAACAAAAGGTGGAATGATATAAAATGTCTTCCGTGTGCTATAAATCACTTCCCCAGTAGGTGACGCTGTCTGCTCACATGCCGCCTATCCATGCAAAGGGAGGCACACGAATGCTAGAGCCTAACGACTCCCCGTCTCGTCGTCATTTGTAACCATAGAGCATGAATTACCTCTTGAAGTCATCAGTGAGAATTTACGACTGGTCAACAAAAGCACGTGATTCCCAAACGCACCCCCACCCCCATATTTGGCCGCATACATAGCAAAAACGAAGTACAGTGCATTGCTATAATTCATTAATACATCATAAATCGTGAAGCACAACGTTATAACGACCAAGATCTACAAATCAAGCTCGCTAAAACAACCTAAATGAGCTCTTACTTTGTAAATTCGTTCTCAGGGCGCTACCCAAATGGCCCCGACTATCAGTTACTAAATTATGGAACTAGCAGCAGCGCTATGAACGCCTCGTACAGGGACTCCGGCACCATGCATTCAGGCTCTTACGGCTACAACTACAATGGGATGGACCTAAGCGTTAATCGTTCAGCCAGCGCTGGACACTTCGGGGCGGTTGGTGACAGCACCCGGGGCTTCCAGTCTCCAGCTCCGGAGACACGATTCCGACAGCCGTCAAGCTGCTCGCTCGCTTCCCCGGAGCCGCTGCCATGCTCCAACAACGAGAGTCTAGGACCAAAAGGCTCTTCGCCCTCTTCTGACAAAAACGGCGCCGTTGCGACTAGTAACCTCACGAGTAGTACACTTTTCACAGAAATCGACGAAGCCAGTGCTTCTTCCGAGACCGAGGAAAGCTCACACAGAGTTAATAACCAGGTTCCCAGGACGCTGCAGAAGCAAGAGACCGCTGCAACCTCCACCACCTCGGCGACAACTGATGGCCAAGCGCCACAAATATTCCCTTGGATGCGGAAGCTACATATTAGTCATGGTACTCTCGTTTTTTACGAATCTTTACTGTTTGTGAAATTAGTAATGTCTGATTGATTGATAAGCGTTTGTATCGCAACAGTGGTGGCAGAAAAAGCTTTTACGTTATATTTCAGATAAACTATTAAAACTCTCTTACATGTGAGAGCACATGTACTAGACTGTACTAGAAAATGCAGTGTAGTGTAAGAGATACGTTTCCACGAAGTTTCCTTGAAAACTCCTGCTTTATGGCTTTAGGGAGTGGGAATACTTTCGTGGAGGGAAGACAACTAGTAAAACATTGAAAGGCACGAAGCAAGGGTGGAATAAGTCAGAAAAATGTTTGGAGCAACAGAGGGGGAAAGTCGCTTTGGTAATATAGAGTAAAGAATCATGTTAAGTAGCTTGTTTTTAAATTATACCGGTTGAAGAAAAAACACAAGTCATAAAAGGCTGTTTATGCACTTTGCCATTTGGCGGTTGCACTTTGCGCATTCAGTCATAAATCAGGTATGGCATGGCTATTTGTGTGAAAAACTCCAAATAGCAAAACATTGGTGACGATATAGGGTTCTGCTGATGTGTTTCGCCATTGTAGTTATTTTTTTCATCAATGTATTTTATTCACGTTATTCAGATATGACTGGACCAGACGGGAACAGGGCCCGAACTGCTTATACTCGCTATCAGACGCTAGAGCTGGAAAAAGAATTCCACTTCAATAGGTATCTCACCCGGAGGAGGAGGATAGAGATAGCCCACGCTCTGTGCCTCTCAGAACGGCAAATTAAGATCTGGTTCCAAAACCGGCGGATGAAATGGAAAAAGGACAATAAGTTGAAGAGCATGACCCTGGCTACCGCAGGTAGCGCTTTCCAGCCATAGAGGCAAAGCAATAATGCTGCAAGTGTTGTGCAAATGAATCAGCAGGAGAGAAGCAGAAGAAAATATCTTTCAATAAACGGTTCTCGAGTACTGTAAAAACGGCAACTTTCGGCATGCTGTTGGATGTTTTAGACAGCTTAAATTTTACTGTGGTACTGTTAAAGTTAAAAGAAAAGTGGTGTTCATATGCTGTTCCTTTACTGCTATAATTCTAATTGCAAAAAAAAGGAAAAAAAATGCCGTCTACTGTGCTTGTTATGAATATTGTTTGTGTCAAGTGTTATGTTAATGCTTTGTGATTTAGCATGTAGTTCTTAGATGTCATAACTTATTTACTACCTATAACGTGAATGCCGTTGGGTTTACAACGATGCCTCTACCTAAATGAAAGTTAAGCTCTAGTATAGAATTGACTACATTATTTTCAGCAGAAACCTTAATGTAGTTCATGGTCCTTTACGTTTAAAATCATTGTCTCAATAATCTCATTAGACTTTTGTCTCGTGTCGCTGCATCAATTTTTTTAAGGAAAAATGTAAATAGTCCAGGATTACTGTATCCGGTTATATGTATGTATAGTTATATTCAAATTATGTAATTGTATATTCCTGAATCATGTTTATGTTCCGAAATATGTACATATTGAACATTTTTATTGTGACCATTTGGCTATTTGAAGTTGGCAGAGTGAACGAAGTTAAGCGAAGTCATGTTACTGCCTGTAAGCATTTTGCCAATAAGCTTTTTGTATGTTTGTAGCTTAACTGGGAGTAAAAAAAATAAAGTTCCTTATATATAGACCCAAAATGCTGAGAGCACAACTGTATCCCTTTCTTCCACCAAAATTCTGTCCCTCCACTTGGCAACAATTTCCAACATATACGCAGCTATACTTTGTAACACACGGATACTAGACTTTAAGGCCTTTTTCATCTTATGTTCTCGTAGGTCAAAACATAATTTAGCTCACCATTCCATCTTTTTGGTAGATGTGAACTTAACGTTAATGATGCCGCAAACAGCCATATAAGCTTAAACTATTTTCACATTTTCATCATGTAACCTGACGCCAACAATGAAATGTGACGTTTACATTAATGTACCGCTCATCATTGTACAGTATTTCTGTCTCTCAGTAAGAAAGAACTGAACTTTTTAACTTACCACAAGTGCCACATAATTTTGTAACTTCTAAGCAGACTTTTGAGAGCCGAGTATAGATCCTAAAGGTAAACCCTCTGCAGCAAACATCCTGTCTTTTGGGATTCAGTTTTATCCTTTGACCAACCTATACCAAAGTAGCTATGACATTTACATGTCAAACGGATGAGCGTTTTATCTTGAAGTTAGATCGTAAAAATCACCCAGGCCACAGACAGATACCCCTTACTGGCTCTCAAAAGTCACGTGGGGTCCATAAAGTTAGTTTTATGGTTTTGGGGAGTTGACATTGTACTATATATTTCACTTTCTAGAAAGCAAGTGACGCTTTAACGGCTTCGAATGGACTCAAAAGGGTCAGTAGTGAAGAGAAAACGTGTGCTACTATCTCTGGTTCATACGCTGTCTCTCTGTTCTACCCATTTGGAAACGGATACGAGCACTGTGGGACTGTACGTACTGCAAGTAAGTTCTGTTTAACCCTATACTGGTAGGGGTTCTAAGAAATGGCTCGTAAAGGAGGGGAGTGCGTCTCCTTTCGCTGTGTATTACCAAAAAAAAGCCGTTCTATGTTAAACTTTTCAGAAATTCTAGTGTATGGCTCATTTAGAAGTTACACGTTTTAGTAGCAGTAGTAGTAGTAGTAGTACAACTACTGTAAAATGTATTGTCTACGCATATTTGTTTCCAGTAATAATGAAAATAATCCATTTGAATTTGTTCCATTGTTTTAACTAAATTGTCTCTAGCGATATTCTATAATTTCTTAACATAAGCTGGGTAAACTCTTTGCAGGTAAATACGTATTTTAACACAAAACACTGCCAAATTGTCTTGATTGGGAATGGGTATGGGTATGTCTCAGTTATTACTGATATGTTTTCGTGGTTGAGAATAACTACTATCATTGTGTACGCGTTTAGTATGATACAATACGATAGCCTGCTTTGATCATACAAAATATAGATTGACAGTTCATACGTCATGTCAGTGGCCTCGTGCCAGTGGCCATATCCTTTTTTAGACATCATACCGTTCTTTATTTGTACAATTCGTCCCAATTCACTGTAATCTCAATTAACACACACACACACACACACACACACACACACACACACACACACACACACACACACACACACACACACACAC
>JAUZSU010008470.1:0-11258 GCA_034780255.1 Parotocinclus maculicauda
CGCTCAGCTTCTGCATGATGATTGGATGATCTGTCTGAGGCTGAATCCCTTTTTGATTGACAGCGAAATTAGCAAATCATTTTATGATGTAGGCCGAAATTGAGCTTCCCCTCCTTGAAAGACCAGCATCCGCCACTGCTGTGTATATATACTGCTCACATAAATTGTGTGTGAGAGTCAGCCGAAAGTATACATTGCTGCTTTTATATTGCATTTATATTTTTGTCTTTGAACAGCAGCATGTTATCAGTTAATTGGCTGGACATTTTTATACAGTCGGTAACTAGCTTGTCAATGAGACCATCACACTAATGTGGGTAGGGTCTCATAATATGATGCTTTTACCGTGGAATGCTACCTTTTTATTGTGTACAAGCTTTGATTTTTTTATTTATTTTACCTTTATTTAACCAGGCAGATCATTAAGAACAAGTTCTTATTTACAGTCTGTTGATACAGAGTCTTTGATCCAATACTTGTTTTTATTACCATTAAAAGTAAATAATAAAGAAAGAATTGTTACCACAGATTACCATCTTGTATTGGCAATACTGGTATTACCAGTCTCTTGTTTTCTTTTCTTTTTTTTGGACAAATGCACTGTTCATATTTGGTGGTGATGACTTTTGGTTGCTGAGATGTTGTTCTGCAGTGTTTACATCTGACTTAATTTGGATTGAGGTCATTTTGACTAAAGCCGTAATGTGTGCATATGACAGACACTGCATTATCTTGGGTACAAGCTACTCAGAGTTTGAGATCTCCTCCATGCTGCTTCCATGTCACTGGCTGGGTGGTGTGGAGAACCGTGAATACAAACACATGGCATTGATTTAAGGGCATAGTACAAAAATGCACATGGTGGGGGAAATTATTAGTTAAGTAATTATTTAAAAAAAAAATGAATTGTAATAAAAACCTGACATTGGAAAGATTACATTGGTAAAACGTTCTGATTGACAGTTCATTAAGTAGTCCAATTCAGTGTGGCAGGGGCTTGGTTCAGTTTATATATTCATTTACAAAGTGTCAAGTCAAGGTGGCTAGCACCGCCGCCTCAGAGCAAGAAGGTACTGGGTTCATTCCTACGGTGAAGTGTCCTGGGTTCTTTCTGCTTGGAGTTTGCATGTCCTCCCCGTGTCTCACGGGGGTTTACTCCGGTTACTTCCCACAGTCCAAAAACGTGTTAGGTTAACTCATCCCTCAAAAATTACCATTGACTTGTCGCTGTATGGTTACTGACGCCAATAGCGAAGTTAAAGAAGCCAAATAAAGAAATAGCGTCAAGTTATGTTTTGAAAATTTGTAGTTAAACCATGATTGCATTCTTCTCACTTTTCACTTGACTTCTCTCACATGTAACACTGCTCTCTAATATTCAGGAAATCAGGGACATTGATTTGTAGCAGCTTACAATACAGTTAAAATTATTTATCCAACAAAGTACTTTTATACCATCTCGGGTTATGGACCAATCATTCAAACATGAGTTATTAACAATGACTTTTATTATCTATACTGCTCACAAAAATGAATGCATGAATGAATTACCTGAATGTGTACTTGAACGCTTTTTGTAAGAAAACCCCCAAAAAAACATTACATTAATTTGTATCATGTCTTTATCTATTTTGTACAGAATTTATATTCTTTATATTCTGTATGAATCCACCTGTGTAAAAACGTCTCGTTCCTTTAGGTGGTCTTCACAAATTTTAGCTTGTGATCACTTTTTAATGTTGCTTTTGAAAGTTTTTGGGTTTTTCATGAGTTTGAACTTGAATGGAAGAAAAATGCCATCCAGTGTTTTCACATTTCCTTTAAAGTAATGTTATTTTAGCCATGCCCCTGCATTTTAGAGCAGGAAGTGAGACTGCAACTCTGCCTCATGGCCACATGAATAGATGGATCCCTTTTTTAAATCCGTAATAAAATCTGAAAGCCACTATGCAATATGACAAAAAAAAAAGTTACTACGAAACAGACTAGCTTAATATTTTTAATAGTTTTGCAAATTCAGGACAGTGTCTGCACATTGCCGTAGTTTAGATATTTTTTTGTTTATGAAGTACTTTTAAACAATAATATTGATTGATTTAACTAAGCTAATATGAAAGTATTTAGTAAAGCTCTGTACATTACAGTAATTCTCATCTTTGTGTCTTTTATAGAATTTGAAACACGATGACAAAAATGAGGAATGTTGTTTTCTTCAAGACTGTGGTTTTCTCTCAACAGATGTCACAAAGGTTTACTCGTCTCACTTTTCTGTCTTTCAGACACGAATAAGATGCGTATAATACACGACTGATTTTTCTTTCTTTTTTGTAATTCTACACTGCTTACAAAATTGGGATGTTTCATTTTAAAGTATCCCATAATTGTTTTGAGCAGTGTAATTTAAGAGTGGCAAAAATAGATCAATAAAAATAAGAAACATACAGTATGAAAACTGACTGTAGTTTTGCCCATCCTTTTCATTGCTGACATCCAAATAATGGAATATGGCATAAAATACATGCAGTCACTATGCAATCTATGTCAAATGCAATCTGATACTGATCCAGTGTTGCGTTTTATCAAATTAACCTTTACCTACATTTTGTTTAGCTCTCACAGGGAGGAAGTTTGTGTCTTCAGCCACAGTTGGCCAGAGCTGTTGGATAAGATCAAGCAATTTATGGAACCATTTAATTAATCTGTACGTTTATTTGTGTGTATTTCTGTAGGATGGGCTATGAAGAGTCTGAAGTCGTTGTGCAAAACTGAAGCTGTAGCTGCTCACTGTGTGGAGTTGTCTCTTATTGGCATGCTCCTAAGGATGGCATGAGCAACGCATCATCCTCTGAACACAAGGTACAAGATTAGTACAGCTGTAATCACCAGGGAGTTACATTTATGCGAGACATTAAGTTTTTACATCTTTATTATGCGCACTCTTAAAATTTTATGACTTACGAGTGGGGGGGGATACTATTTTGGGCTTGTTAAACTAGACTCAATAAGACCCTGTTTAACCATTTGTGTGTATGTAGGTCAAACTTGATAAGGGAGGAGAACGGATAAAGCTGGCCATGTCACGGGTCCCAACCCCCCCTCCTCCGGGGGAGATGACATCAGGACCTGTGGCAGAGAGCTGGTGTTACACACAGGTGAGAGTGAAATGTCAAAAGAATAGACTTGATGATTGGGTTTGGTTCTCTGCAAACAGATCTGCTTGCAGTAATTAAAGCATGTGTTTATTTTTAATCTCTTGAAAATCCTTTTTTCCTGGAAAGCCACATACCTAACAGTTAATACCCATAACATCTTACCCGACAGGTTAAAGTAGTAAAGTTCTCCTACATGTGGACAATAAACAATTTCAGTTTCTGTCGAGAGGAGATGGGGGAGGTGCTAAAAAGTTCAACCTTCTCGTCTGGACCCAATGACAAAATGAAGTGGTGAGGTTAAATAAGCCGTGGTCCCACCCCCAATAAAATATCCATTTACAAGCCAGATGAATTGTCACGCCAAACCCTTACTCCCAACTCCCACCTCATTTCTCTCTAGGTGCTTAAGAGTGAATCCAAAGGGACTAGATGATGAGAGTAAAGATTATCTATCCCTCTACTTACTGCTTGTGAACTGTCCAAAAAGTGAAGTGCGAGCGAAGTTCAAGTTCTCCCTGTTGAATGCCAAAAGAGAAGAAACTAAAGCCATGGGTGAGTTTTCCAATAATTCCATGTTCCCTTGTTTTCTTTTGGGATGAGATGGTGACTAACCAGTCTTGTTTTTTGTTTTTTGTTTTTTATACAGAAAGTCAAAGAGCCTATCGCTTCGTACAAGGAAAGGATTGGGGATTTAAGAAGTTTATTAGGCGGGACTTCTTACTAGAAGAAGCAAATGGACTTCTACCAGATGACAAACTTACACTTTTCTGCGAGGTACAGGAACTATACTGCTCACAAATTAGGGGATATTTCAGAATGAAATGATTTATGGTTATCTTGTTTTCATTAAACAGGATAACCAGAAATCTACTCAGGTTTAACCCAAAATAAATTGCCAGTTTGTTGGAATAACCAATGGTTGCTGTTCTCAGAAGGACATTTTGTGATGAGCTGCTTTTCAATAATTGTAACAAAGCATGATTAATAAAATATTTTAACATAATGGCATGGTGCTTTATGAAGTATGGGTTTTCCAAAGTTCAAAACCTTTCATGGTACTTTTTCTGGGTGAGCAAAAGGGAAAAATATTGGATGAATGAAAAATTAAAGTTGTTTGCGTCCATGAGATGTAAACGCAATTATCGTGATTGAGCAGCAAGTGACATATTCATGGGGTAAAGAGAAGTTTCAAACTGGATAAGAGTTGACTATTTAGTAGGGTGTATGGTCACCCAAGACAGCCAAAACACACTGACAGTGATGGGGCATGGACAGAATCAGATTGTCCAGCAGTTCTTGTGGGATCCTATGCCACTCTTGCTCCAGGGAAACTTCCAGCTAAAGAAATGTTGTGGGAGGCATTTGATGGTTTGTCAGAAATCTTCCCCATACATCCCAAACACGTTAAATAATATTCAGATCAAACAATTATTTTTTCCACTTCATATTCATTTTGAAAGTTCTGCTCATTTTTGCCATCAGTGTATTTAGTAAATACTAGTCAAGGATGTGACATTGAAAGGTTTAATATCTTACTGGATGTCATATGATGTTTATAATATGAATTATAAATTATTATTTACCACTAAAATACAATTTTATAAATGTAATACGACTTCCAGTAAGATGATAAATCTTTATTTTTTTTAACAAAAACCCCATTCTGGAATCAAGACCCCATAATGACATAGTAAAAACAGAATTTTTGCTAATTAATTAAATAGGAAAAAACTCACATTTAGTATGGACACATGTCTCTTTGCTATGATGCTTATAACTTCGCTTTGTGCTTTAAGGCAGTGTTCAGTTTTTTTTTGTTTTTTTTTTAACATTGTTTTTCACTGTCAGAGCCTCCTTGTGGTGCTTCCAGGTGGGCTCTCGTGTGTCTTTCACAGAGAAAACTTGATTAATTTACACTGCTCACAAAATAGGAGATGTCATTTGAAAGTGTCCCTAATTTTTTTGAGCAGTATAGCACAAGGCCTCAACTTGGCGTTCAAGCTTAAGGGTCTAAAGACTTTCAGAATACATTTTATGTGCATGTGTAGTCTTAGGCGAACAGTCGCAGTACAATAGTTGGTGGTATAACTTTTAATTTGCCTTTCTTATTTTTTTTAATGAAATGGAATCAAACGTTTCTTTTTTAATCGGCAAATATTCATTTTGAAATATCCCCTAATTTTTGTTAGCAGTATACTTCTGCTATCACACAAACATGGAAACAAGCGCACACAGACATGACGGATAGATAGGCTGAGTTTGGCTGTTATGTTAAAAGAAATATAAAGACTATTGTTAAATGTGATATATAAACTTGTATAAAATGTTTATAATTATATACGGTCCTGTATGCAAAACATTCAGGGCTTGAGCCACTGTAAAATGATCTCACCATGTCCCTACATTGTTAAGGCTTGCTGTTCTTTCCTCGTTTTGGAAAGTGGTCAGTGAGTGATGACTGATGTTGTGATTCTAGTTTTTGAGAAAAAAAACACCATGTACTGACTCATGAACACCCACCTGGTTCTAAAATCAATCTAACTTACCTCGACTTTTTACCATTTTTTTTCTAAGTGCTTTTGTGACCTTCCAAAGGTTTCAGAAGCCTACTGGTAAAAAGTGTACACTGGTAGTAGCAGGTCTTGTTTCAGAAACCATTTGGCCTTCAGTGACACAAATTGCACTTGAATATTAACAGACTTGCGAAAGTAAGAGCAAACATCAATTTGGTCATTACGGATATAAACTTGTACTTTTGTACTCCCGTAGGTGAGTGTTGTGCAGGACTCTGTGAACATCTCGGGTCAATCTAACATGAACATGCTGAAGGTGCCTGAATGTCAGCTGGCCGATGACCTGGGCAGCCTGTGGGAGGGATCCAGGTTCACAGACTGCAGCCTGTTCGTAGGGGGGCAGGAATTTAAAGCACACAAATCCATTCTGGCAGGTAGGGCTACTTAGACCTGGCGATCAAAGCTCGTTATGGTCTTTGTTCTTTATTGTTAATTCATTAAAAGCTGTAAGCTATCCATTAGTAAGGTTTGTGCGTCTTGCATTGCAGCACGGTCACCAGTATTCAATGCCATGTTTGAACACAAAATGGAGGAGAGTAAAAAGGTAGAATTAAAAAGCTGTTTGAGGCAAATCTTCATAAACAGCCTTCATGATTCATTAAACAGTCTGCCCACCAAAACATTTATTCTTTCGCTCACATAGAACCGTGTGGACATTAGCGATGTTGAACCAGACGTGTTTAGGGAAATGATGGTGTTCATCTACACAGGCAAAGCTCCAAACTTGGAGAAAATGGCTGATAACCTGTTAGCTGCAGCAGATAAGGTAAGGCAGCAGGCCTGCACAAGAATGATTAATTAATAGCACTGATAAAGTTGTTGATACGTTATCTTCTTTCTCTCGCTCGCTCTCTGCAGTACGCTTTAGAGAGACTGAAGGTGATGTGTGAGGAGGCTTTGTGTAACAGTCTGTCTGTGGAAAACGTGGCCGACATCCTCATTCTTGCAGATCTTCATAGTGCAGAACAACTCAAAGCGCAAGCCATAGACTTTATCAACAGGCAAGCATAAATTGAATCTCCCTTTTCTTCTCGTTTTTCACGTGGGAATTGAAACCTGCATAAATAGGAAAGTAGAGGGAGCCAAACATTTTAAGTCACGTTAATACTGTTCAAACCATTGCCTCTGTTTCCACGCCAGGTGCAGCGTTCTCAGGCAGCTGGGCTGTAAAGATGGCAAGAACTGGAATAGCAAGTATGTTCGCTGGTTTTCTACTGCCGAGCCGTTCATAGAAAATATTTTGAGTGTTACTATAGACACAGGAAACCAAGGTTCCCTTGTGAACTTAATGAGGTCAACTTTCCTGTACAGTGGCACTGTACAGATTCTTGCAAAAGTGCTAGCTGACTGTACAGGTTTTGAGTGTAAAACACAATTTTGCTGATAAACTTCACCTGGAGTCACAATCTGAGTGAGGATGGACATTTTATTAACTGGATAGGCAGAGGAGAGGCTTAAAGAAACTCCCTTTTTGATTCCCTTAGTCAGTAGTCAAGCACAGAAGAGCATATATTCATATGCGGTAGCTTAGCGGTTAAGATACTGGACTTTGGACCTGATGGTCCAGGGTTCAAATCCCACCTCTGCCAAACTGCCACAGTTGGGTCCTTAAGCAAGACCCTTAACCCACAATTTCTTGAATTGTAAGACTGTATGAGTTGTAAGTCGCTCTGGATAAGGGCGTCTGCTAAATGCTGTAAATGTAAATGTTAAATGCATCTGAGAAAAGCTGCGACCTGTCAGGCAGCGTTCTAGTAACAGCTGTGCCACATAGAGGATACATGTGGACCATGTGACACACATCTTTTTTTTATATTATTGTTATTTGTAAAACAGGGCAACCTTTCTGTTTATAATGGTATAGCTTCACAAAAGGACAGTAATTAGTGGCTACTGAAACTAGTACTACCTTTTAAAATAGTTTTTTAAAGTAAAATGCACTGTCCGACAACATGAAAACATAAAAATGTTTGTGTTAGTGGTCACTGCACTTTGTATTTCTACAGTTACAACCTTTAGTTCATCTGTTTATCTACATTCCTAGTCCCCTTTCCTCTGTTCTCTAGTGGTCAGGACCATTAGGGACCACAGTGGAAAACTTGCCAGATCAATATTAGTTGATCTGATCAAAAAAAAATCTGGTCACTCTTAATAGTGGAACTGTGCTGACTTGCTTTTTTTAAGGGACTCTGCTATTGCCCAGAAGGTCAAGGATTCAAATCCCACCTCTGCCACTGGTGGGTCTTTTTAATCCAGAGTTACTTGGATTGTAAGACCAGTTGTATCTGTTGTAAGTTCCTCTGGATGAGGGAATATGCTGAATGACTAAACATAAATGTAATATTTCAGAACTTGTTAGTTCTTCGTTCGTGTGCGAGTCTCTTCAGCTGGACATGCACGCACACAAAGACTGAATACCACAGTGAATCCACATTTGGGAAATTAGATTCCATCTCGCTCAGTTGTTATCATTTTCACTATAATGCTCGAGGCATTAATGTCTGTAAAACTTAATTGAAGTCATTAATTTTGATCCTTGATACTTCCTACGATCACTTGTGTCAGGATGACTTGGCATGAAATGAAATGAGCCTTGTACAGACAGGTCAGTGTTTGTACTCTGCAGTGATCTGTCCTTTCTGCAACCAGACTCATCTTATTTTCACACTTACTGTTCTGACATCCCGTAGCACAGCATGATGATAAAAAAAACGTGAATTTATAGGTGCTATTTCTTTGCATTCTCAATGCGTTTCCACTTTTTTGTTCAGCTAGACAGAGTCTGTAACGTCACAGTTTTGGACATATTGTGATAGAACCCATATCTTAGAACGTCAATGCAATTATAGAATTACTGCAATATTAATAATGTAGATTTTAAACTGCAATCTTAATTCACAATAAAGCACATTAAGTAACGGACCTTCTCACATTACAACCCCTGTGTGGACTGGATTAGTTTATTAGAGGAAAGTCTGTGAGTCTCCTTTACATTGTGAGAAAATTCCACCGGAAAAGTGAGTTTCTAAACAATTGTGTTCTCTTTAAACCTGTGTCATGCAACTGGTCATATTACTAAAAAACTAAACAAATATAAGTATACAGTGCAGACCGAAGGTAAAAATGCGCCCCCCTCCCCAATTTTGTTGATTTTAATGTTGTTTTCAACAGCTTGAGTCAAATAGTTTAATATTTTAGAATCTGGTAGTAGGCATACTCCCCTTTTGAGCCAACTATAATCCAAACAGCAACTTTTACTGTTAAAGAATGCTTGGCTGTCTTTAAGTGCCCCCACAAATGGATTTAATTCAGCGCGACATATCAAACTGCAGATAATTTTCCTCCCAAAGATGCACCTTTTCACTCAGTAGTGTTTGCTGATGATATGATTTGTACTTAAACATTTGTGTTACAATTATGAATATAAAATGGATGCAGTTTCAACACTGATATTGTGTATCATGTCTCTGGCGTTTCTTGTTTCTTTCAGTCATGCTGCAGACATAATGGAGACCGCGGGCTGGAAGGCCATGATCCAGTCCCATCCTCACCTAGTGGCCGAAGCCTTCCGTGCCCTCGCTTCAGCCCAGTGCCCTCCTTTTGGCCTGCCCAGGAAACGACTAAAGCAATCCTGACCTCGGCCAACACCCGCTTTAAAAGGACATGACAGCTCTGATTCCCTTTTACCCCATCACTCCCTTCTCCTTTACTAGAGCCCAGTCAGAAGACTGCACAAGCTCAGTGCTCTTTGCTTGATGCGGAGGAAGAAGGCACCCGCTTAAAAATGGCCACCTCCCAGCTGGCTTCACTTTCTGCTCAGTGATGTGTCATATGAGTAAAGGCCTTAAAGGACACGCCGTCCCCCTACAGACCTGTCCAGATTGCACTAACTCTTCCGTAACACCATTGTTTTAAAGTGATGTTTAGGACCCTCATCTGTGAAATGTTTTCAACTTGGGCATGTCAGCTGGCATCCAGAATGGTTACGCCCTGTCTGTGACATTGACATTTTTAGAGGGGGGGGAGGCTGGGGAGAACCCGAACCAGAAAAATGTGTGAACTCACCAAAACGCATCCACACATCAAGTGCAAACTCGTGACTTTTTTAGAAAAACGATGTTGCCCATGTTGTTTGCAAAAATGTTTACTAGTACATTTAATACCAGTAAATATGGGCCTAAGTATTAACAGAGATTCTGCATTAGAATATGGTGAATATGTGATGCGTTCTCTCAGTATGAAATGAATATTACCTGAAAGCAGAACTGAATATGTTGATATTTTGCACCTATGTAACTATTGGGTAAATATGAAGAGTTGTTTCTCATATTGTTTACAAGACATTTTTCCTTTCACACAGACTTATTTTTTGACTTTAGTTTTATGGAGTTTATTTTCCATGATGAGCAGCTTTGCTTACCCTAAGAAATGGCAGAGTTCTTTGTGTTTGGAAACTGTATTGTGGTTTGAAAGAACTTTGCTTTATTGCTTTGGAATTAAAATTGAAAAGCATTAAAGTTTTTGCTTATTTTCAATAGTGGAAGGGTGGAATCTGAAATAATTACGTGTACAACCCCATAGAAAGAACAGTATGGAAGATGCATATACAAAACAGTGTTTCTTATATTGACTTTTATTACATCTCAGACAGTAATACATGATGTTTTTTGTCTGGACAACTTAATTTCATTTGTTCATAAATACCAATTTCTGGATTTCAGAACTACAACTAATGTCAAAACAAAAAAGTTTTGACAGTAATGCATGTACTACTTTGTAATGTTGACATTTCTGTTTGCAACATTTAAAACAAAAACAATACCGAGCGATAATGGGTTTCAAAGTAGTTTTGCCCCATTCTTCTTGGAAACGCTTGGTGTGCAAGAGTCATCACATTTTTCTTTTCAAAATTCTTCACTGGCATGTCAGGACCGGGGAAGCCGTCCGGTACTCGTTCCCTCTTCTTCCACAGTTGTGCCTTTTAACTGAGTTCTTGCAAAAAAAAAAAAAGTACTGATTCATCTAATTCAATACATGTTTCCACTTTGTGATAGGACATTATTATTATTAAATAAGGATTACCATCACCGGTCACATCATCCTCACCCCCTTCCTCGTCCCAATTTTTTTGGAATGTGTTGCTGGTGATGTTTATGACATGCAGAAATGGATGTTTATTAACAAATGAAACAAAGTTGATTAGACAAACATGAACATATCCGGTTCATACTGTCTACAATTAAATAAAAGTCAAAGGAAACATAAGACAAACTGCTTTGCTTTATTATTTGCATTTTCCTTACAGTTTTAACTGGTTTGATATTGGTTTGGAGGTTAAAAACTTAGTTATGTAGCGAAATCCTGTTATTTCTGTGTTGTTCCTGACCAGGTCTGACCTATTGAATATTCAGGTAATGGGAAATCTTTCTGTCATTTGCCAAAAGCTTTATTGGTGATGTAGCAGCACAGGACACTTTCTTGCTTTGAGGCTGCCTTCCTCCTCACTCACTCATGCATCACCTTTGACTACAGA
>JAUZSU010008481.1:0-11258 GCA_034780255.1 Parotocinclus maculicauda
CACACACACACACACACACACACACACACACACACACACACACACACACACACACACACACACAGACAGACACACACTCAAACACCACGCATACACACACATCAAACACGGACCAATCAATTCGATTCTATTTGTCTCAGTTTGTATGGTAGTTCTATGGCAGTACTGAGGAAAGAATGCCAACATAAGAGCTGTTATAACAGCCTTCTGCTTAGTACAGGCATAAAGTACTAAAAAAGTACTTAAAAAAATAAACATCTGATTGTGTCTTAAATTAGCTTTGATTTTTCTTTCCTTGCAAACAGCATGAAGCCAAAGTACTTTATGTTTTGTCTGCCTCAGTTCTTGCATTACAGACCTGTAGCACATTCCAAAACAGTAGGGACAGGGCCAATTCTGACCTGGTAATAAAGTATAAAAAACAAAAAGTAGCTGAATATATAAGCATGATTTAGTTCAAACGTTGTAATCACAAAAAGTGTTTGTTGAGGGGATCTCCAATTTGTCAACATGTGTAAGAAAATTATTTAACTGTTTAAACAAGAATGTGCTTCAAAGAAAGATTTGAATGAATTTGCACATTTCTCTTACTATTGTGCATAAGACAAAAAACGATTCAAGGAATCTGGAGAAATTTCTAGTCTTTAAAGGGCAATGCATACGCCCTAAATATCCTAAATAGTGTACCAGCATTCCACAAGACGTCACATTCACTTCCAAACTGGGTTCTGATTCTGAACCTGTAAAATTCAAAGAACCGGGCAACATTGGTAACACTGGTGTAACTAGTGGAAAAACATATCTGTATTAGGGAAGCATCTATTTAACAGGACCAGTACATCATGTCATTATGAACATCATCACGTGGTCTTAATTTGATAATGTTCCAGAAAAGCATTAGCAGAAGACACTAAAAAGCACTCAAAGCTTTTCTCTGCTTTGAGAAAAAATATATGTGGAAAGTTGATCTGTTGTAAATCTACATTAAGATTTTTCCCTCCAATTTATATCTATAGTAAAATGCTTTATGTAAAAATGTTATTTTCCTATGGACCGCGTTAAACATTTCAACAAAAGAGTACTTATCAATAGGAATAATTGAATTAATTTGATGTTCATAGGTTACTGTACTACTGTACATTAAGCCTCATTAAGCTGTTTACCTTCAATAGGCTTAGCTGGGATGCAAAAAGCTTATATAATGATGACTTTTGACTAGCCGGTGCATGTACTTATATGTCCTGTCATGTAGGAGGAGTCAATTCCAATTCAAATTTCTACAGCACTATTTACAATGGACACTTGTCTCAAAGCAGCTTTACACAGTCCAAAATAAAGAGAAAAAAACCCTGTTGAGCAAGACGGTGGCAGGGAAAAACTTTTTTTAGACTCCGAAATACAGGAAGAAACCTTGTGAGGACCCAGACTCTTTAGATAGGCTGGGCAGATAATTAAAATAAATCAATTGTACACAATTTCACACAGCACTGTTGCATCCCTCATAACCAAATTTAGAGAAACGGGACTGTGGATGACGAGCAACGTAGTGATTGTCCGAAGAACCGCTACCGACCAAGAAACCTCAATGGTTTCGGCAATCTTTGCGAAAAGTCACGCCCTGTGACTTTTGACTCACCGTGTAAAAAAAAAATATATGTAATATATATTACAGCAAGCTTCATTGGTCAGATAAAGCATTTCTTAGCTAAATTCATACTCACAAGACTGTAAACAGCAATGTGAGTGTACATGTGTGCCCAGTCTAAGCCTACTGTGTGATAAGCACAGGCAGGATGAAAGGGAGTGAGCATCATGCACAAGGAACACTATGTACTGCCTCAAAGTGCTACACAGAGATGCAGCCGGCCAAACAATTTACTGCAGTGTGTGTGTGTGTGTGTGTGTGTGTGTGTGTGTGTGAGTGAGGGAAGGAGGGAAGGGCTGAGACAAAAGGAGCTAAGCAGTATTATTATGAACACTGGCGTTTATGAGTGTTCACGAGTCATTCTAAAAGCTCAGCTGACATCAGCCACCTCTGGTACCTGCCAAGCTCGCTGGACTAAATTACATCTGTTGTGTTGCTGCACTCTGCCAACGAGTTCAAAGCATGGTACCTTCTGGTATAAAAAAAATGCTCTCTATAGATCACAGAGAGTTTTTAAGCTCAGACGTGGCCGTGACACCGCAATCCACTTGGAACGATGCCCATTTGAAACCTTTTTCGAATTCTTCCAGCACCCTGACCATTTAAATGTGAGGCACCGGGGGACTGCACGCCAGAGGGATAGGTCAACACCTTGTGTTGTTTATCGGTGCATGAGAACAAACGGGACAAATTCTCTGATCCTGCTATACTTGAACCAACAGGAGACTGAACTCTGATATCAGATAAGAGGACAGATCAGACCAAATTACATGGACATTAGCATGCATGACTAAGGTAAACAAACTGAATGTCTCAGAAAGGTCAGACCGAGATATTCTGTCACTAATCTCCAGTTACATACAGATGTTTCATTTATAGAAATAGGAGGTTTGTGATTACAGCAAAAGACAAAGTTTAAAATATTGTTAAAAATGTTGTATGAATATGGCAGTGCAGCGGGTTAACGCAGTCACCTCCCAAATCCAGTGTCCCTGGTTCTAGCCAGGCCTTGGTTTGCATGTTCTGTTTGTCTGGCTGGGTTTACTCTGGTTCTTCCCACATTAAAGAAATGCGTGTTGGGTTAACTGGTGTTTCTAATGTGCCATTAGTGGATTGGCGCCCCGTCTAAAGTTGTTCCTGTATTGTACATTTACATTTACAGTATTTAGCAGACGCCATTATCCAGAGCGACTTACATAAGTGCTTTAAGACATCAGTAACATAATCCATTCTTAATAATAAGGAATCTAAACAAGAATACACTTGCTTTAGTTCTTTAATGCGTTATTGCTAATGACTCAGCATTACATACCTTGGACTTTGACTAAAGGTATGCACCATGTAAATATAAAGGGTTTAAAAAAAATAACTGCGTACAAACGAAATGTGCATGTTTCAGAGACACTGGTAAAAACTGCTAACACGTATCACAGCATTTGTAATTCATGGAAATTCACAATAATTATAGAAAATATAGATGTACTGTTATGACAGTAACATCCCCCTTTCTAGGGGACAACCATAGCTCTTAACTTGGATGGTAAGATGAAACTCATACGTTTGCATTGTGATGCACTGATTACAGATAAGACAGAAGATCAGACAGATGGAACAGAGGCTCAATGTGAATGTGAACCAGTTTATATAGTTATAGATAATATAAAGGAAGTGGGGGGAGGGGTGGTCATGGTCATTTACAGCTTGGTTCAAATAAGTAGTGGAAAGTCGCACACACAAACATGACAAAGTTACACAAAAACTCTCAGCTAAGTTAGAACTCTAGTCCAAATGTGAGCTAACAAGCAAGTGAACACTACAACACAATGACTTCTGCTCTTAAACTCCAACTCCCTCCTCTGCTCATAAAACTGCTGCATTGAATGGCTGTAGAGGTGACTGGCTACGTATGTCTGTAGTTTTATTTATTTTTTTTATTATATTTTTATCATTCTTTATATTGGTAAAACAAACAGACATGGATCAGATGGACAGTAAATTATGCATACCTGTATATGGTTTAACTTCCTAACTTCTGTTTCACCAGCGCTTGTGGCATTCACCTTTTGACTTTAACATCACTGCCTTTCACATAATTCATTCGAAGTTAATAAAAGTTTGCTGGTCTTTCCACCTCCAGCAAACTTCTGAAAATAATTCTGCTCATGATCAGATTTTGTAACTCTACCCATATCATGACATAAGTTGCTTAATTTTTACTTTTAATTTCCTCAACAGTAGTTATTTTTGAAGAGTCATTGTCTCTGAAATGTTTCTATCCTCCACCATCCTTCCTTGTGACTGTAGCATGTAAACAGAGTAAAAGTCCTGCCAATTTCACATAAGGTTTAAACTTGGTTTACATTTAAGCTCAAATGATCTAGGAATGCTGCTTTATAAGTACTATAGATTAATTTCCATTTTGTACTGTTGTATTGTCAAAGCAAAAGCCCCAAGTTCATCAAACTCCAGACCCAAATTCTTAATACTATTATCTAAAAACAATTCCACTATGTGTGCAGAGTGATATTATATGCATCTCTGTTAACTTTGTTACACATTCAAAACTTTTCAAGTGTAATATATGACATCAGTAAGTCTAGATTACCTATCCAGTCAACAAGATTCTAGGGAGGTGTGATGTGTTTTACACCTGCAGTTAGTGTTATTCTTAACTAAAAGTTATTATCTTGCATTACTTGTTTCTCCAATTATCTTGTGGCTCCAGTTTAGAGTGAAAGAAGCAAAGTGATATGAATGCTGATTCACTATTGTGAGTAAGGGCGAAATTGCATAACTGTTCCTTTGAGACTGGGTGTTAAGACGTAATAGACGCAGCTTCACATTCTGAACTAAAAAAAAAGTCTTTAGCGACACAACACATGTTTTTTTTCATCTCGGCCTTGCAAATAAGAGCATCTGAACAAAGCTAAACACAAAGCGATAAGCACACTATTGTCATTTGCACTGACTGAGTCCATGTTGGTCACGCTGCCCTAAATTCAGATTCATTAAGTCTGCTGCGTCATCACAGTCTGTCTTTAATGAGTTTTGATCTGGGACTGTGCTGTCTAATAAAGATCTTGGCAATATGTGGAGATTAAATCAGCTGTGACAGTGTGAAAGCTCTTGCTGAACGCTTCAGTGACCTCTCATTACAAGCAACTGATGGGCTCTGGGTCTCCAGTCACACAAACTCCTCGCTTTTCTGCCGAGGAGATCTGCTATGTGGTGATCCCGATCGACATGGTGGTGCTAAATACAGAGTGAAGTTGTACAAATAGGCAGAGAAGAAATGATAATACATCTCATTTCTATAATACCTGTTTTAAACCAAAGATCAGTATATAGTGAGATTACGGATCTTGAATGCTGTCTGATTTAGGCTGGTTGCGAGTTAATAGTTTTACAGCACCAACTCCAATGAAGTTGGGACATTGTGTAAGACATGAATAAAAACAAAATGTGATGATTTGCAAATCCTTTTCAACTCATATTCAATTTAATACACTATACAACCAATATACATTACAACAACCAAACATTTAATGTTCAAAGAGATCAACTTTATTGTTTTTTACAAATATTCACTCATTCTAAATTTGATGTCTGCAACACGTTTTAAAAGAGTTGGGACAGGGGCAGCGAAAGACTGGGTAAGTTGAGGAATGCTCAAAAAAAACACTTGTTTGGAACATTCCACAGATTGGGATTAAAAGGAGCATCCCTGAAAGGCTCAGTCATTCACAAGCAAGGATGGCTGAGGTTTACCCCTTTGTGAACAACTTCATGAGGAAATAGTCAAACAGTATAAGTACAACAATTCTCATCGTGCAATTGCCGGAATTTAGGTATTTCATCATCTACAGTCCATAATATCATCAAAAGATTCATAAAATCTGGAGAAATCTCTGCAAGTAAGCAGCAAGTCCAAAAACCAAAATTGAATACCAGTGACTCTACCATGCAAAGCAAAAGACAAAATTTCAACAACACCCAGAAATGCCGCCCGCTTCTTAGGTCCCGAGCTCATCTGAGATGGACTGACACAAAGTGGAAAAGTGTCCTGTGGTATGATGAGTACACATTCCTAATTGTTTTTGGAAATCATGGACATCGTGTCCTCCGGGCCAAAAAGAAAAAGGACTGTCCGGACTGATATCAAAAGCCAACATCTTTGATGGTAAGGGGGTGTGTTAGTGGTAACTTGCACATCTGTGAAGGCACCATTAACGCAAAAAGATACATACACGTTTTGGAGCAACATATACTGCAACGTCCAAGCAACGTCTTTTTCAGGGACTTCCCTGTTAAGTCCAGCAAGACAATGTCAAGCCACATTCTGCACGTTACAACAGCGTGGCTTCATAGTAAAAGAGTGCTGGTATTAGACTGGCCTGCCTGCAGTTCTGACCTTCCTCCCATTGAAAATATTTGGCGCAATATAAAGTGCAAAATACGGCAACGGAGACCTCGGACTGTTAGCAGCTGAAGTTGTCATCAAGCAAGAATGGGAAAAAATTCCACCTACAAAGCTTCAGTAATTATTGTCCTTAGTTCCCAAATGCTGATTGAGTGTTTTTAAAATGAAAGGTGATGTAACGGTGGTAAACTTCTTTAGAATGGGTTGCAGACATTAAATGCAAAATGAGTAAATATGTGCAATGAACAATAAAGGTTATCTGTTTGAAAATGAAATAGATTTTCTTCGTCGCATATTCAATTGAATATAGGTTGAAAAGGATTTGCAAATAATCATATTCTGTTTTTATTCATATTTGTCACAACATACCAACTTCATTTTAACTGGGGTTGTCATTACTGCTGGCAAATCATAGATTTGGTTAGTCAAGTCAGCTTTATTTCAGTAATGCTTTTTTTACAATGGAGGCAGAAGATGAATGAGGCAAGTCTGAGCACAGCTAGAACCACAATTAGTTAACTAAACATGTGGAACCAGGCATAGCTGCTGTTTGACTGGAGTGTAAACCCGTAGTCACATTGGCACACCATGGGTAAGGCTGTAGTCTCTTAAAATAGAAGCTGTGTGGCAGGTTTACAGCAGCACTTTGAGCTTTGTGCCTCAGGGTGGCTTAGTTATCTTAGCTTAGATATCTTAGGAGATTAGTTAAACTCCCTTACCGGGGAAGACCTCATATGGTCTGTTCTGAGCATGCATATCTTTACCAATGATGTGAACATGAGTGAACCATCAATCTCAACTCTCTCCCAATAGAGGAAATCATCGAGCTATGTGATTACTCATCCCTATTGTGATTTACAAAGGGCATGGAGATATACTGATGATTTGATTATAATACTAAATTATGTCTTCTGTTCACAGTGCAAAATTAAGTTCTCAATTAATTTAAGTAATAACAATCTAAAGCTATTTTTTATGATCCGAAGTATGACTAATGTCAAACATGTGAAAGTCATCCACAGACTGCATTGCCACTTCCCAGATCTGTATCATTCACCACATACTGTATGTATGTGACCCAGATGGAAATGGAAAAATGGCAAATGTGGTGTGTTCTTATTGTTGTTCGAATTGTTATTAAAATTATAAAGTATCAATATAAGAAAAAAGCTGTTCTGTAGGTTTTTAATAGATTTCGCAGGGTAGATTTCACATGGCAGAAACTCAGACATGCAGACAATCTGCTAAAGTTCAAACTAAACATCAGAATAGGATTGATTTTGAATTTTGCATGGTTGCTGGTGTTAGCTGGGCTGATTTAAGTATTTAAGAAACTGCAGATCTACATTCACATCAATTAGGAGGGATGCCTTTATCCAGTGTGCATTCACATTCAGCCATCTCTAAGGTTTAAAAAGCATTGTCCCATAAATGAAAATATCCAGTGAGCAACAAATCTATCTCTAAAGCATTTACACCACATCAATCCAAAGCCAGTCATGTTGTGTACAAATTGAAGAAATAGAAGGATATTGTTACTTAGTCAACCTACAAAGATCATTCCCAGAGCAAGGGCTGTAATGTTTATGAGTCACATTGATGTAAATGTTCAGTCCATCATCAGTATAACACTGAACAACAACAATGTGCATGACAGGGTTGCAAGGAGAAAAGCTATTGATTTGCATAAAATACAGTACATTGCTGCCCACCCCACTTCATATGAACAAACCAGATGATTGGAGATTACACAGAAGAATATTTTGGTTTAAATGAGAAGCATTATGTCTACTAAAAACTGTAAAACCTGTTAAACATGTGGTGGTAGTATCATGATTTGGCACTGATCTGAATCTGAGCCAGGAAAACTTCCCAGCATTGCTAAAACAATTAATTCTGAATTATGCCAGGAAATTCAAAAGGAAACTGCCAGGACATCTGGCCATGACATGAATATCAAGAGAAGGGGGTTCTTGCAACAAGACAAGAGACTTCAGCACAGAAGTTGGTTAAAGAAAAATAAAGTTATTGTTTTGGAATGGCCACTTGGAGAGTACTGAATTTGCTCCAACAGAAATGTAGTTGAAGCAGTTCATATATGGAAACCCACCAACATCCCAGAATTAAAGCTGTTCTGTATGAAGGAATGGGCTAAAAGCCGCTGTGCATGACTGATCGACACTTACTGGAAACTTTTATTTGTAGTTATTGTTGGACAATGGTATCATATCGGATTCAACTGTATCAACCACAGCTGTATACACATATAATACAACGAAACTGTTTGCATGCCCCACCTTAGAAAGGGGTTTTGGTCAAAGTGCAGGATTACAGGATCCATAAAGAGGATTAATGGTTACTCAAGGGGCTAACAGTGGCAGCTTGGTGTTACTGTGATTTGAACTTTTAGCCTTTTAATAAATAGCCCAGAACCTTTACCACTGAGTGACTCAAACAAATGCCTTTTTTGCCATATTTCCCACTCATCTTTCTTTTTCAGTATCTATCGCTCTTCTCTTTTTGCTTTCCCACCCTTTCTCTCTTTTGGGTTTAGGTCCTAATGATTCTCACATTCCTCTCTCTCCAGCTCGTACCTTCACCATGGTAACCTCCAGAGTACACATGATAGATACTTGCAGCCCAATCATCAAGTCAGCGTATATGAATCTGCCTGGAAATTGATAGGGAAGTTTGGATCCAGTTCATCGATCGTCTACATTCAGCAAATTTCCCAGCTCAGTAAAGTGAGACTACTTAAATGATTTCTCGGCAGTTTACGTACGACCCACAGCCGGCACTCGAGCATGCCAACAAGACTGAGGAGGAGCTCTGAAATATTACGCTCTCTCAGATAAGAGACCTTATGGGTTTTTTTTTTCATTCCGCAAGCCAAGGTGATAAGTGGAGCTTCTTCCGTCAGAGTCCTTGAGAAACCAGAGGTTTGACATCATGATACAGATGGTGTTAAAAACACTTGACCGTGTAGTGTTTTTACAGCATGTCAACATTTTATGTGTTAACTACTTTAGCAGTGTTAACACTAATCTCTACTCACAGCCTGTATCGTATGAGCAGTTAGCACCAATATCCTGACCTTTCTGCACTAAGAAAAGAGCATTCTAACTAACTTATAGACGAAGTCTAGCACTAAACAAGAATATATGATAGATCAAAACTGTAATCCTCAACAGAAATGGCCCCAACCAATATTTTATTGAAGCTCTTACTGTTTTATACAGTTTAACTCAAATTTTCAACATCTAAATAATACAGTAGAAAATTTCTTTTTTAAATTGAGGAATTCAACCAAGACCTAAAAACAATTAAATAGGCACAACACAATTAGCAATAAACAAAAATAATTAATAACAGCAAATATCTTAATTTATAAAATGAGGAAATGAGAAGTTAAGGTCAGTTCAGTCAGTCGGCATCACTCTAAATGATTGAGAATATAATTGCAAAGGATTAAAATGCAGAAGTATTGCCTTTTAAAGCAAAATCTTATCTTATCTTATCTTATCTTATCTTATTTTAAGAAAATACACAACATTCCGAAGCCCTTTTAAACCTGAAGAGGATTTTGAAGACTTTAACAATAGTAGAAAGTGGGAAGTAATTATTTTGTTATGTAACAATACATGATCCAACACACAGCTACGTTCATAACACCATACCAACACAACCACAAATAACCAGAATTTCCTTCAGAAATAGTATAAAATTAAAGCTTAATTCACAAAAATATTTGACTGAAAGTTAATGGAACACTCAAAATACCACAACAATTACCCTTACAATTTAATTCTAAGTGTTTGTTGCTCTGTATACAGAAATGTGTTAAAATTATTGCCCATGGCAACTGCACACACACACTAACATTCTGCTAGATTCTGTGAGGTTAGGTTAAAAAGCACCAAAGTATTCCTTTAATCAGTTTCCTAGTATTCTTGGTTTGCATGCCAATTTAGGTCACTCCAGTTCAATTGTGCAGAGAGAATAGCCTGTAACAACAATAATGATCACATTTTCTGCCTCATAAGAAACACACCACCAGCCTTTCTCTTGTTCTGAGTGTAATGTGGCATTTAATCACACAAGAGACACGTATTAACTGTTCTGTTTGACTCGGTGTGCCTGAGGTTTTTTTGATCAGCGTATTAATGGGGCGGATTATCTGTCAGTCTTGCACTTTTGGGTTCTGAAACTAAGGCTCTTAGGATTTTACAGTCACAGCTTCTAGGCCCTGTCTGCTCTCATTTAAAGAGGTTTTAATACATGTTTACACAGGATTCACAACAGTGCTATAGGCACACATTTGTAGGGTCAGTCCTTCTTAGTAACTTACGGATTCTCAAAGCTACTAAGAATTTATCACATCCTTTGGAAGGAGCAAATCTCCAGATGTAAATTGCAGGGAAAAAATCGACAAAATCTGGTTGAAATGCTCAATTCGTTTATGCAAGCGTGGCTGAACATTGATGTTGCATGCATTCAAAAATTTGTCCAGTTCATGCCCAATCGAATTGCAGATGTTGTGCGTGCTAATGGTGGTACTTTTCATTAAGTGACATTGAGTGACTTTTTCAGTGAGCTTTAATGCCATATTAAAATACTAAGACACTGGAGTTCTGTAGTCAAAGGCTGTCATAGTCTCCAGGACAAGGCAAAAATTGACTTTATAGTTTATACTGTTTATACTATTTATTATATGTTTTAAAAGGGCTTCAGACATACAGTATCTTACAAAAGTGAGTACACCCCTCACATTTAAAAAAATATTTTATTATATCTTTTCATGGGAGAACAATGCTACAATGTAAAGTAGTCAATCTACAGCTTGTATAACAGTGTAAATTTGCTGTGCCCTCAATATAACTCAACATACAGCCATTAATGTCTAAACCGCTGGCAACAAAAGTAAGTACACCCCTGAGTGAAAATCGGCAAATTGTGCCCAAAGTGTAATTCTTTTGTGTGGCCTCCATTATTTTTCAGCACTGCTTTACCTCTTGTTGGCATGGAGTTCACTAGCGCTTCTCATGTTGCCACTGGAATCCTCTTCCACTCTTCCATGATGACAAGACCTCGCGTTCCTCCACAGATGCTCAGTAGGGTTTAGGTATGGAGACTTGCTTGACCCTCAGTTTCTTTAGCAAGTAGTGGTTGTCTTGGAGGTGTATTTGGGGTAGT
>JAUZSU010008492.1:0-11256 GCA_034780255.1 Parotocinclus maculicauda
AGTAAATGGAAATGTTAGGCAAAGACCTGTAGGTGGCAGTAGAGGGCTGGGGAGAAACTCTGGAGTTTTCAGGTAGTGATGCCAGAGACGAAGAGTTTCTTCACAGATATTACATACTGTACACGGTCTTTGGTCCGATTAAGCGGAATTTTGGTCCAAATAAGCGAATAACATTTGGGATTTGGTCTGAATAAGCGGCTGGTCCCATTAACCGGTGGTCCTATTAACCGGAATCGACTGTATTTGAAATGAATCCTCCCGTTACTGGATCTGATACTTTTGGCATCAGACTTACAGTATTTGGATAAACTGGTACTAGAGTAGGAAGCTTTGGTACTGGAATTGCATTTTGTGGTACTGGAGCTACAGCCAGTATCTAAAGATAGAATCTTACATGCTGTATCTGTAATCTAAAGATTTTTGTATTGGAACTAGAACCTTTGGGACTGGCAATGTAATCAGTGGTGCTGAAACAGGAACTTTCTCCACCACAACTGGAGACTTTGTCTTTAGATGGAACCATGTTTTTAGATGCTGTAAACCTCTGATAGAACAGTGGTGTGTACTGATTTAGGGCTGTGGAATGGTTATGGTGGTGTTTACCTTCTGCCTCTGGATCCTGATTCACTACAGAATAAAGCAGAGATCCATCCACTTCCTTTTTAATGTATCCCATCTGAAAAAAACCCACACACACCTATTAGAAACCACAAAACACACATTGTTCGTATCCTGAAATCAAATCAAAGTAACTTTACACACCTTGGAATTTGGCATGTAGCGGTTGATGCGATCCCGTGCCTCGTCGGCTGCGTGCTCCACCAACGCCAGGACGTGCTCCTCAGCCGTGCTGTCCGTCAGACTGCACGCGTTCCCCTCCGGCTCAAAGAGATCACTGATGAAAACGCAGAGCCCATCTTAGATCATCTCAGCATCAGCGTCGTACACCATAATATGCAGTTCTGCTCTACGCAACTGCTCTTACCTTATGATCGGCTCTTTCACCGGCTGCTTTTTGGACTTTTTGGCCGACTCCGCGTGCAAGTGGACGACCTCGGGAACGGGTTCCTCCCCAGCCACGTCGTCGTCGCCCAGAATGGCAGCCTGCTGAGAAAAATCCATGTCGTGCATGAAAGACATGCTGCGCTTCAGAGCTAAGAGCCGCTCCTGCGAACAGAGCAGAAACAGAGCCGCGCAGCCACGCGTTTACTCCTCCATCGCGAGGCCGTGCTGGGCCATGACCATGGGGGTGAACTTAAAAAGCGAATGGCTCGGGATGGATTTAAAAAAAAAAAATACAAAAACAAAAAAAAAACATTGATGAAAAACAAGAAAACAACGAAATGAATAAAACGGCTCTGTCACAGGGGGGGATAAAAGGAACGCGGAAGCGCGCATGCCAGAACGGATGAGCGTGAAAACGTACATCTGAAATAAAGTTTCAGTTAAATAAGGAGAAGACATGAGAAATATGTAGGATGACGATTAAAAACAATACATAAAATGGACTGTTTGTTACTTTGCTCATCATTTTGAAGCCTGTATGGAGAAGCTTCTTTGCAGCTTTGTAGTACACAGTCTCTGGTCTGTTATACACCATGGCGTTGTCACACATCAGTTTGAAGTCTGCCTAAATATCACACACACACACACACACACACACACACACACACACACACACACACACACACACACACACACACACACATGCAGTCAGACATAAGCATTTTCTGGTTAGGTTGCTATTCCTAACTGTTGTTTATAGACACAGCACACATACACACATAAAAGTGTAATGCATCAATATATTAAGCCGACACCACTAAAAGAATGTAGAGTTATGAAGATGCCCGAACAAGTTAGTACTTTTTACATAAGAATTAATGGATATAGGCTACCTTTATTAAATAATTTATCATCCAAGTTTTAAAAAACGAGGTATGCTTGGATTACAGGGATTAGACTGTAACTGCCAACATGTTATACTGGCGAGATGTTTGGATTTGTAATTCTCAAAATCTTCGTTGTGCAGGTCGGCAGATCCCCCCACTAGAGAACGCAGAAGTTGACAGCAACGAGTCGTTCAAGATTACACGCCAGGCGCCTTCACCATCTAGACGCTGCTGTTAGAGAAGTGGGAAATTCAGCAAGTACTCCTCCCCGTGGCTGGATATTTAAATTAGCTGCAGATATGTAACTTCATAACATGAAATGATTTTAGTGTTTATACAAAGAAAAGCTTTCAAGATTCAGCATGTAGTTTGAAATATATCATAGTTTTAAAGACTGCAACCATAAAGCATGCACCAGAGTGAGTACTGCCCATCTTCAGTGCAATATACTGAAGCAGAGTTAGCAGGCTATCTCTGTAACAGTAACTCTGAATGAAACAGGTAGTCTTATATAGTGGTAGAAATCACAGCCTTTAAAAACGTACAGTATTTCCTAACTTATCAATTCAACTCATTAACTTACCAAGGCTCGACGTGTTTAACACTAATCGAGCTATTACTGTGTGAGTTCAGGAGTTACAGAAATGTAAGGCCCACGTTTGCATCTTTAGTTTTGCTCTGTAGTTAAGAGGCTAATGTAGCTATTGAATATTAAGTCAATATGACCCTAAATCTTTTGCCCAAGTATGTGCTCAATCTTTTCACATGTTTTAATTAGCATTAAGCTTTATATGTGACTTTACTGTCACTTTACTGTGACTAAGATTTAGTAGAATATCAGGTATAGTCAGTGAGTCATGGCAGGTAATTTAGCTGTTAAAACATATGTCCTGTAATTTGTTAAAGGGTTCTTCTTCCATTTCAGGTTAAATTAAGGTAATCTGAATTATATTAACTGAATTAATCTGGCCTCTGGTTCATCATTGTAGGTTCTCTGAATCTGGCCTTAGAATCGGGTTCATGAACGTGAGCTCATCCCTGTCACCATTCTGTAAGACTTATCTAAAGGCATGTGCTACAACCCATCATTTTGTTAGTTCAATTTATTCTATTATTAATTAATTTTCCCATCAAACAAGATGTTCTTGAAATGTAAAAATTCTACCGTATTTTTATATTTTATTTTGATCATTTTATTCATCCAGTTCAATTTTTGTGAACTATCGACAGCTACAAAAACTCATTGACCAGTCAAAGGAGATTTTCACGCTTGATTTACAACTGCATCAGTTAAAATACCATTTCAGTTATTTATATTTTTAGAAACATAACAAACATTAGCCAGCTAAATAAAATATGATTGGTGCATTGAACGTAATACGTCTCATTTGAGTATATCAAATATGTAAGTGTACATATAGGATTCTTTAAAAACGCTTTTTAAATTTTAAATGCTCAGGACAGGACACTGTTGTTAGATTATGAATTAGACAGCAATGCATATAAATGGCTTTGGCCGAATCTCCATACAATTAACACACTCATAATCTTTACTATTTAATATGTAATTTAGGAAGCGGTCTAATGTCAACTCAGAAATATGCTGCTAAAGCGTGTTATATTAATCTAGACTCAGACATCAGCAATGTTCCAGGGCTGCCTGGCTAGTAACATTTTAAATGGCGAACAATTTCTTTCACTGAGATTAACAGATATTTTTTTCGTTTGCTGCTGTTTGATCCTAAAAAATAACATTTTACATTAAAGTGGCACAACATAGCATTACAAGTGGACGATATAAACTTCAACAGAATGCATTTAACTGTAACCCTCACCAAGAATGGGTGGAAGGTAAAATAGAAGAATGCATTTATTTGTTTTGAATAATTCAGTAACTAAAATTATCTTCATCCCATCTTATCATGTTTGCTGCATCACAGTATGTCAGAGACGTCTCTGACTTAGGACTACCAAGAGATGATTACCGGAACGATACCTCCTTAAAGCAAATTATTTATTTTATTAGGTACTTTTATAAGAAACAGCATGTCAGCTCAAGTACCAGAGTGACAAAAATGTATTTGCAAAGGTTAAAGTACACAAAAAATATTATCTATAAATGCTAGAATGACAGCAAGCATTTAAGATTGATCAAAAATGAACGAATGATTCATGAATGTATATTTTGGTTACAGTATAAACAGTGGTGGCATTTTACAAAACCCTGCAGTACAGCACCAATGCAGCATCAGTGTCACATGTCACTTTTCAAAGACATGAATTAGGTAAACTGATAACTCAATTTCCCGTGATTAGTGTTTGTATGTAAACATGTGTCTGTTGTGAATATAGGCATTGATGCTGATGCGACATTAAATAAAAACTAATAGCCAAACAACAAACAAACAAACAAACAAACAAAAAAGTCTGATATTCAGATATTAAAAAATTCAGGAAACTTGTGTGTAGAATGTACGGAATAATGAATTATTTCAGATATAAACCATAAACGCGGGTGCTTCGGTGTCAAGTCGTTAATATACCATTAATGATATACGAACAGGGTTGCCGTTAAAATACTGTTAATTGTGACAATCCTCTTATTAGCTACATTAGCCTTTGCAGTGGAAAAAGATAGAAGCAAACGTTTTGCCTGGCTAATGGAATTTGTGGGTAAAGGCAAAGGAAATTACTTGAGCCATGTATGTTCACAGTGACTAGAATTAAGAATTTGACTAACGTCCTCTATTCTATTTGACTAACATCCTCTATTGTCTATATTATTCCCCTAAATAATCGAATGCCAGTTTCTCTTGTTAAATAAAAGAGGGTGTGCCCCAACAAAAAGTTTAGATCCCAGTAAGAGTACTGAGATAGACTTGCTCATTGGTTTGATACCATGCAGCTTGTAGCCAATCAAGGGTGTTTGCTTGCTTATGTAAACAGAATCTGAAAGTTCAAACCCTCCTGGAAGCATGAGCTTACATCATGTGCAGCAGTTCAAATAGATGGTGTGTTGTGTTGCGGGGGAGGAAGCACATGCTTGGTGTGATGAGATAGGATAGACTTGGCTAGCTGGTGGATTTTATCCATGCATTTGGAGCCATTGCATAAAACGCAGCGTAAGGGTTGAGTTAGAAGCAGCTTAAATTTTTAACTAAACTTTACCCACAGTGTCTGAAATGTTAAAGCTGAAGCAGAACCGTTGTTCCCTGCTTCATAACAGTTTCAAATTGAAGTTATAATTGATAATCGTTCCTGTTTGGTATCCTGTTTCAGTGTTTGTGTTTATTGGTTTATTTGAGCATGTGCTTAGTCCAGATGTTAAATATCTAAGGTGTCATAATGTGCCGTTAAGCGCCATGTTTCAAATACTTCCGCTAATTTATACAGGATGTAACTGAATTAACTGTCCAGAGGCATTCTAATCACTACTAATATATGAAGTGTATGTTATATATGATACTATAAGAAATGAAGATCATTGTTTGAATGTGCGTGCTCCCAAGTACCTTATACAGAATTATTTACATAAATAAAGTAGACCTAGCATTGATGTTATTTTCAAGCTGTAGAGAAAGATAACAGATTAGCCTTGTGCTTTTAAGATGAACAACTCCAGTTTTGGTGTTTACCTGCACAAATTTAACATGGCCATTTTCCCCGCATTAAAGCAGGAATCAGTTTGCTTTTTTCAATATCATGACGATAAAGAAAACAAGATGGGAGATTACTGAGCTACCACCAGGGGGCAGTGCAGGTTTGAGCCTCAATATAGAATGCTAGATTTCTATGTTACTGAATGTGACTTTTCCATGCAAGTGCCTTCCAGAATAATATTTTTACTATCGAGATACATTGTATTCGTTTTGGATTAGTATTAGTGTGATGAATTTGACAGAATTTTTTATCAAGACTTGTGGATTAGTTGGATTTAGTATTATTAGGATTATTTTTTATTTGGTACAACCAATACAAATAAATACTGTGCCATACATATATATATATGTATGTATATGTTTATATATGTATGTATGTATATGTATGTATGTATATGTATGTATGGCACAGTATTTATTTGTATTGGTTGTACCAAATAAAAAAGAATACTGATATATATAGATAGATAGATAGTTGGGATGGTAAAAGTTGGGATGTTACCGTTACTGACTGGATGTTTAATAGCAATAAAAAACTGATAAAAAAAAAAATTCAGGTTCGCCTGCAATGAAATAAGTCGAGAGACACGCTGCCTTGTTTTGTTTTTTTGTTTTATTGAAATCTTATTTTTCATACTGTCACAACTTGTTCTTTTTTTGGGGTTGTTGTTGAATTCTACCCATGTTTAAGTTTCCCGATTTTAGTGTTAAGTTGGTGTTTGCTGGGCCTGAACACATGCTTGACTAAATGTTGACCACATCCAGCCATTTGGGAGCCAAAAATATCACCAGTGCAAATGCTTCATGTTTAATATGCTGCCCCAACCTGAACTCACTTAAGCACTTCAAGACAAAGAACACCAAGGAAATTCAGTGACATCACAAGTTGCTCTTCGGAATAATCATCAGATTCTGCATAAATGTATTAAATCTATGCCAGCTCAAAGTCCTGACAGCAAAAGCAGGAACATAAATACATTCCAATGCTGAAAATCACTGAATTCAGTTTGAGCAAAATGCATATTAAAAGCATTTTCACTGGTGGTCTAAGACATTTGTCTCCCACTGTGTGTTATTCTGAAGATATACAATTTTGTACCCTGTTATAGTTTATTCTGAATATTGATAATAGTCTATACAGGATGTTTGGTTATGCAAGTGCACTTCTAATTGTTCTTAATCTGCCAAGTGCATAAAATGTTGTACAGATAATGATAAGACTTGGTATTGTAGTTTAACTGTGCATGCCACTGTCCAGTGAGTTATACATAAGTATTTACATACCTATACGTAGTTGTAATCGTTGGGTAGCTTAGCTGGCCATACCAGAGAAAAACCTTTAACTTTCTAAAAATATGAAGTGCACACATCCAATGTGTATTAGTTTGTTTTGAAAACTTTGAAATATTGGGTTGACTGAGCACAACCTGAATATTGCAGATCACCCTTAGTATCTGTGCAAGTAGTTCTGCAATTCCTATTATAATATGCTGCTCACAAAATTAGGGGATATAATGAAATATCCCCTAATGAAATATCCTCTAAATTATGTGAGCAGGATACATAGGATAAAACGAACAAATTCATGTATTTGCTTGTTGTGTGCTGGTGTATTTCTTACAAGTACTAACTGTATGCAACAATGGCCATATTATTTAGATAAGTTATCTTATACTGTTTTAATAAGCAATTTGTTAATAAACATTTATTTGTACTCTTTACTGACATTTGCCGTTTACGTCGTACATCGTGTCAGTTCGGTTTTGTTATTTTTTTGCATTACAGTACTTATAGCCTAATAACATGGTATCACATTGTTCTACTATACCATCATGTAAACATTATTTCATTATTTCACTGTGCCCAAATAAACCAAATTTTAGTCAATTGTGCATTCCAAAATGTAAAAACGTGCAAACACACTTGGTAAAGCCAGAAGGTTATGAACAGCCAAACATTACATGATTATTGTGCGTATTAATTATTGTAATAATTAATTTACTTTTCTGAAACAACTTTCCACCAGATTTTGTAACATAACTGTGAGGTGGGGAAGTTAAGATCAGAGCACTGTGTCATCCAGTCAAGTTGACAAACCATTTCTTTATGGATTGCAGAATTGAAAACTGTAAACATATCCTTTTGAGAGATGTTCAGTACAACCATCTCTGCTCTCACCCTTTTTTATGGAGATTTCATGTTAAAATGTTGGCTCATGTTGGTATTAAATACAGCTGAAATTAAATTTTTAGTTAGTTTGCTAGCCTGCCACCATGGTGACCCCTATTTGAGTCCCAGCAGTGCTTGCGAGCTTGATGGGGTCTTGACTGTGCCTGATGGAGGGTAAGGATAATATATAATTTTGTTATTCTATTGAGGGCTGTAGACATGAAGGTTTATCAACTCAAATGCCATACAGGTAAGCACCATTTAATGAATGCATAATGAACTGTGAAACAGCTTGATGTGTTGACAGATTATATTATTAATATCACAAAAGATCAACCAGATAATATAGACATGACTCAGTAAGTAAATGTGATCCAGTTTATATAGACATGGGTTAGAGAAAATGTACAGGTAGTTGGGACAAACAAATGAGTAATATTTACCATAGGACAGGCACATACACTCACGAACAACTTTGCATGTTGTTAAAATAAGCAGTTTATTTTTGCGTCCACAAACATCTGCAATGAAAAGGCAGATTCCCCTATACATTTTCTGTTACTTGATTAGTGATTATAAAATTGAAAAAAAAGCAATTTATGTTAATATTATCAGCCAAAAAGGGAGAGCATTTGCAGCTTTGTTGGGAGAAAAGCTGGACTTTAATCCGATCAGTTGTGGATGGTGTTTAATGAAAGCAGCATTTTGTACCAGCACACTGTCTCGATGAAAGAATAGAGGTGATCGAACCAACAAAACTCCACCTTTATTTTTCTGACTGATCCATAAAAAGGATGCAGAAGCTGATTTAGTTCATTTTTGTTGATGGGACTAAAACTGACTTCAGTGTTGTTGCTCTTCAGCCCTTGCTGTGAATACATTAAAAGCCCAGGATGTTAGATTAACTATGATTAACATGTTTCTCTGCTTTTCCTTTTCTTGTTTGCAAAGCCAATGGATTTTATACATTTATTATAATTAATGTAATAATTTCTAATGCTGCTGCTTTTTTATGGCTGGTGTCATTGCTAGGTTACGTATTGTGGCAGAGTAATACTTGAGGGAGCCATTATCGTTCAGTATTGGCACTCCTAGAATGTCTCTCAGCCAATCAAATTGAGGTTGTTGGAACTAACTATTCCAAATACCAAATTACCTTCATAAGTCAAGTCAGATTTATTTATATAGTGCTGTAAACAGTGGAGCATTGTCTCAAATCAGCTTTACAGTACTAGATTTTATGGCCAATCCCAAATTGAGCAAACCTACAGTGGCAAGGAAAAACTCCCAAAAATGTTTTAAGAAAGAAACCATGGGAGGACCAAGACTAACAAGGCACCCATCCTCCTTGGGTGGCTCATATGTTAAATAGAATTATAACACTGATCTAATCAAATAAGTTTGACGTAACGGTACAAATAACAGAAAATATGCATAATGGCATTATTCCAGCTGATACACAGAAACGTGAATCCTCAACAGGATATTACTTGGCGGCATTTTGTCCCTGACCACTGAAGCTACTCGCTCTTTTCGTGTGTGGGATTGGAATTGGTACTGGAAAGCTCTGAGAGAAAATAGAAAATGTAGTTACTTAGTTATTAGTGAAGATCACATGGGAAATTAACAAATATGGCAGCATAGCTAGAAAGAGGAGAACCAGAAGGTAACAAAGCCAAGAGGGATCACATAAAACATCAGCATCCCACCCCAGAAATCAACAAACCTGAGTGATTGCACTAAGGAGGCAAAAAGATCCCAGATCACCATAAATCTCTTTGACTATGAACCCCCAGCTCTACCCTTAGTCTAAGGCAATAATGCACAAATCAAAATCAAGAGGAAAGAAGCCCAGCCCAGCCGAAGCTCCCCCACCAGACATAGTAATGGTGATCCTGTCATATCTGAGGTCTGCTCTATTGTTGGCACCCTTCTGGGTGCAAAAAGTCGTCATTTCACCTGCTGCCCAACATGTTTTTGATGGGAGCTGAATTTGCTGCCCAGATGTCCCAGATTTAGGACCAGCGTTTAAAGTGTATACTTTTGTTATACCAAATCTAATACTGTTCTTCTTCTAACCCATTTTCCACTCTTGCTCTGTTTATACAGATTTCTAAAACTTTGAATTCATTTCTGATTCTGGCCAACAGTTGGTAATACATTAGTACTAGCAGCAAAATTACCCCATGATGATCCAGGTTGGAGTCCTAGTGGTGCATTCCTGTCTGTTCAATCATATGCAGGCCTGATTGGTTTTATCTAAGGGAGGGCAGGGCAGTCAGACGTTCATCCCTGCCTGACCTATGATCCAGGTCTGTTTCGTGGAATAGGTGCTGGATCACGACGACTCAGTGGGAGAACAGTACGGTAAGTGAAAGTTTGTTATGAAATTCTATCATACTTATCCTTTTTATAAAACATGCAATATGGTTAAATTAGAGATGCATGGCATTGGATGACTAAGTAAATCCCCACTGTCGTTTAAAATTGCATTTGTTTGCATATCATTATCTGTTGTTTTTTGGCATCCTGTACATTTGTAGTTTTAACATCTGCTTCTTGTCTTTGTGTGAATCACAAGGATATGCTCTAGAGCACCAATACTCTAGAGGTCAGAAGTGTTTGTCTTGTTTTCTTCAGTTTCTATATTCATGCTGCCCACAAGTAAGCCATGGAATGACTAAGCTTCGTTCCTATTTATATTTTGATACATTTATGTAGCTGTTCTACGATCTGACTTGTAGAATGTGTTTGTCACCGTTCTGATCTTTAATAGAGTTTCCGAGACAAATCCAGATCTGCAAACAAATTCACCTGTCATATCAATTGTACCGTGTGCAGTAATTTGTACCGTCTTGTCGGAGCCACTGAGGAAAGTTGTGTTAAGGACTGTCCTACAGTGTTCTGTCCCTGGACTAATAAGCCATTTGTTGGCTGTAGATTTCTCATCTATTCAAGTTATATCTCATTATGACCTTGTGTCTTCCCTCCTGCCTCATGTTCAGCGTCCAGTACCAGAGGAGATTGCTCTTAATGTTAAGCGTTTTTGTGTGAGAATGTGTGCTTGAGATGGGGGATGGGTGCAGAAAGGGGGTTATTCCTCCCGTCCACCCTCCACTCACCTGGACTCCTCAACGTGAAGAGAGAATTGCTAGACAAAGGTAAAGCTGGTGATAAACGGCAGTTGTGCATCACCATGGGAACTGCCTAGGAAGAGACAATATCACGTGTGTGAAAGAATGCTTCTTTACACTTGAACAACCTGATAAGGTTGGAGGACATCACCCTTCGTGGTTGATTTAATACATTTACCTGCCACATTATTAAGTACAACTTGCTAGGTTTGGACCCCCTTCTGCCTTCAGAATTGCCTTAATTCTTCTTGACATACAGTAGGTTCAACAAGGTGCTGGAAACATGCCTCAGATATTTTGGTCCATATAGAGTTTCTGAAGATGTATTGGCTGCAAACCCATGATCTGAATCTCCCATCCATCACATCTCAAAGGTGCTGCATTGGACTAAATTCTGATGTC
>JAUZSU010008503.1:0-11253 GCA_034780255.1 Parotocinclus maculicauda
CACCTCCACATCATTGCATTCAGTTTTTATTCACAATTTGTTTAGTGTCCCAACTTTTTTGGAATCCGGTTTGTACTATATATAAAGGGAGGGTCAAAAGAACGACTTTTTCTAAGCCCAAATTTTTATCCATGTGTCCATGTGTCCATTATCAAACCCTGCATTATTTGTAGAACGTGAATCACAATTCTGGTGTTTGGAATGTAACAGTCTATACAGTCTGAACACTAAATATGCTGTAGTGAAACATATGAAACTGAAAATGAAGTTAAACTAAACACAGTACAATGACATAGAAACCTGATAGCACAATGCATCATCACCTCTTATTAAAAGACATCTAAGAAAAAAATTAAGCAACTAGCCAGTTTTACCCTTGCATGTTTTTCTGTTGTCTACAAAGCAAAGACTTTATGCTGTAATGCATTGCAGTGCAGACACGGATGATGAAGTGCCTGTCAACCAAAAAATATATAAATAATAATATAAAAAATAAATGTAAATAAATGTTTGTTATTACACTCTTCATTAGGTTTGATTGTAGGGTCACAAATAACCTTTTGCTTCCTCGAGTAGGCCTTTTCTAAACTATTCCTTTTACTTGTGACTAGAAGAAAACCTTAAAAAGCAAACTTCTGGAAAACGGAAAAATCTTGGAAGTAAACGAAAAAAGCCAACCATAAATGAGCAGCAGGAGGTGTTCAATGAGGATTCAGGTTCATCAGAGATCATCACAGCAGACTTAACAGTGGAATCAGCAGAAGCACAAACGCTATGCATGCTACCTGAGATCCCAAAAATACCATTGTCTGGTAATTGTGATAAATAGAAATTTTTCCTGTTGCTTTCATTCTTAAAAATCTTTCTATTTTGTGTATTTACTAGCCACAGCTATGACATACTAACATACTAAATTAAGTACAGTTTGTGAACTGTAAAATTATCTCTAGTCTAGGATATATGTTTTAAACTTGATCTCATTGTCTGTTTTCATGTGTGCCTTTATTTGTGTAGTAATGCAGATTGACAGCCTGATTAAAAATGGAGACTTGGGTGAGGGCTATGTGAATCTGCGGTGTTTAGAGCAGGAGGTTCAGTGTGAGCTGAATGCGCTGGGTGAAGGAGCCTCTTCAGTGGATCTGTCCCATAAAGAAAAAGACGTTAGTCTGCTTTACAAGACTCTGAGGGACAAAATAACTGAAATTGTTCAACACTCTTGTGCTCAACCTTCCCCCAACAAAGTCCAACTGTTGAATGTGATCAGCATAATCCAAGAGGAGGAAAAGAGAGAAAACGAAGGGGAAATGGGAGGATGGAGAGATGTCTGGAAGACTGCAGTAAAATATGGAGTAAACGAAACACTTAAATGTGTCCATCTGGACAGTCCTGATCAAAATACTTCATGGTTGGCAGTGCACTTGGGACAAGTGGGAAAAGTGATAGTGGATGACTTAGTAATAGTAAAGACAGAGCTTGTGAGTGCATACCCACCAAGTTTTGATGTGTTTGATACTTATGTTTCATCCTTTCATGAGGGTGTGACAGAACATTTGAAAGGACTTCTGTCAAAGGTGACCGAACTGAAGGATTTCTTTGCCCTTCTGGAATTTATTATTACACGCTTCAGCAGGTGAGACACTGTTTAATACACAATAGGGTAAATTTTTTTATTTGAGTAAGTGTATTAATGTTAGGAAATCAGAAGCACTAGGCTTTTTACACCACATTTAGTACCTTTGTAAATACAGCACTGACTGCACTGCACAATAAATTCTAATGCTTGCTGGAGACATGCTATTCACATGCATCTGAATTTTAATTTCGTTGGCTTTTGGCCCAGCAGTACAAAACCATTAGTCTGTGGTTGTTATAGTTGTCATAGTGAATTCCCGGGTTTTGTAGTTCACAAAAATTACCCTAAGAAATAGGTTGTACCTAATGTCTCTTTTTTAAGCATTTTATATAACAATTGTTGGGGATAAAAACCATTTACTTTAACAATTTGCCTTGCAGGTGTACTAAAGAGTAGATAGTCCCCTTACAGTTGACTCAATACACATACATTTATTTATCACTCAGTTGACATAACAATCATGTATGTTGCTATCGTGGATGTTTATCCCTGCTTAGTGTGCTACTGCATTTTTTAAATGAGTAGTGTGCATGTAAGTTCAGAATGTCGGTGCATGGCATACCAGGCTGGAATTTTAAAAATTTTAATACCTACAACATTCAGAAATGTTCTCAAATTGGAATAGCAGTTTTCAATGTATTTGTTGTATGTGGCTATATATGAAGACCTTTTTGGAACAGTAATGATCACTGAGATCATGATTAATATGTTGGTGTTAAAATTACCACAGTGAGAAGATTATGGGACACAAGTCCTTACAGCCAGAGTTAAAGAACGAATACCAAACTCTTCAACTGGAAGAGGATTTCTTAGAACAGATCAAGAATGCATACTGCACTCGCCTCCAGGTGAGATGCAGTTGCAGACAATTATTGTAAAGATGTTGTACAACTGAAAACAAACTACACTTAATTTAGAAATCACTTTTACTTTTTATAACAGGTTGATGTGCAGTCATCCCTCAACAACATAATTAAGCTGGAACAGGAGGACATGTGGGGAATCCTGAAAAATCCAGCTATTGATGAAGAACTCTATGATTCTCACATTCACATGGACATCTGGATGGTCTGCACATTTAATATTCTGACTTGTAAAGCTTTGCATACTATGCAAAGCTTAATTTTACCTTTAGGGGGCAGTCACGTTGTGTGTTGTTTGTATAAAAGTCATTTATGTTGTCCTTGAACAGGCTGTTCAAGGACCAATTCAAGCATCCAGTTGGCTTGGTGTGAAAATGGAGCAGAAAGTTGTGTCCTGCTGCATTGATGAATTGAAGCATTTTCTCAAACGGTTGGTAGTTCTCCTTGTCAACCTATGGCTAAAGTGAATGCTTATGAGAGTCAAAATTCTCTATAGATATTTTACAGATAGTTGTATAGACATTTTTATACAGTAAGGTACAACTAGATATAAGTTTCTATGGCAAGGGGGAATTCACCTGAAAATAATTTTATATGTATACATTATGTGGTTGAATTTACTAAACTGTAATTTACTTTGATTTTTTTACTAAAGCATTTACGTGTATACTGTATATCTAGGTTTTATGAGACTGCAGTGATGTATAGTGCTCACAAAAAATAGGGGATACTTCAAAATGAATTAAGATGTATTGTTCTAGTTGTTGTTTTTTAACTCCTTGTTTCTCTTGCTTTCACCCACAAAGTTTTGAGTCATCCTTTGTACAATGGAGCAGTGGTTTTGTGGATCACTCCCTACATGCTGCATACTGTATTGCTTACATCAACAGCTTTACTGCTCTGAAGTAAGTATCTTCTCATGCAAAACCTATACAAGTAGCATATCAAAACAAGTAAATGTTGTAATACTGCATTAATATCTGTTAACTACAGTGAAGCATTTGTTCTCTTTTTGACTGTATGGGAACCATTGCATGTAATAACTGGTAGAACTGCATTCACTGTGCATGTCATAATGTAGTTTAATGAACTTTCAGGAATGCCTTAAGATTCACCTCACTTCTGTTACATCATGTGATTTAACAGAAGAGCAGTAGAAAGTAAAATCACATAATTGCAGAAGATAAGTGACCGTGTTTATGGGAAAGTCCCAGCAGCTCTTGCCAAAAATCTGAAAACAGGTCTGGTGTGTTTTCCCGAAATTGAATGAACAATGCCGTTTGAATGCTTAATTGTGTGTCTAGATATGTAAAAAAAAAAACTGTCACTGTCTTCTTTTTAATGGGCTCCCACTAATTCCCAAATTCTTATAAACAGTGTCAGTGCCCTATTCCGAGTTCTGTATACAAAAGTTATATATGTTAATTATTTGGATTATGCCAGTCCTGGGTAAATGTGCCCACAAAACAGGCATGTCTGTGTTATTAGAACTAGAACTTAAAAGTTTGACTGTTTTTGGTCCAATACAACTGTTTTATTTTTTGTCTTAAGTGCTGTATACAATAAATATACTGCTCACAAAAATTAGGGGATATATCAAAATGAAATATCCCCTAATTAAATGTCCCTTATTTTTTGTGAGCAGTGTACAAACACTGTGGATGAAATATGAGATTTCCAGAGGGTCCAGAGCCTATTTAAGAATTAATTCGGCACAGACACAATGGGAAAGGCTCCACAATTGGTGGTTCCTCAATTGGTAAAGCACTGGGGGGTTATCCTCCCTCTATGCAATGAACTTCCTCAGACATGTGTACCTATGCCTGGCCCAGCCAGAATGCACCACATGAATGGGCTAGCAAATTATTGTCACACCGTTTGTTTTTTCAAACAGTACTGTATTCTTAGAAGAGACATATTAGCAGAGATGGCAAATTTATATGGTTATTACAATTAGCAATATTTTTCTCAACGTATCAGCCTTGGTATAGCTGTAAAGTGTCAGGCTGCTGACATTTTGATTGTATCTGATGCAGCAATTGAAAGGTCTGCATTAAGTTTCCATCATACAGGTCCGAAAAATCGTATATAATTTTAAAACACCGAAGACCACATATAAGCTTTATTCAGACAGTTTGCCAACTTTGTAGGCCATTGAGTTCCCCATAGCACTAGGAAAACCGTTTGGGTTTTAGTACAGTTCAATAAAGCCAGTGCAAGTGGATGAGAAGGTATTTGCATCATGTATTGTCTACTGATGTCACTTTTGACATGTGGGACTTGAGCATAGGTTGGTATGGTGAGAATGTGTAATTAAAGAGTATGTGGGTTGCTGAAAAGTTTTAAGCTACCATTTAACGTGTAAGTCATGGACTTTTCAGTAATATAACAATTTATTTTATTTATTTGTTATATTTTATGTGTTTGTATATTTGTTTGGACCACTAGAGAGCACATGGCGAGTTATAAAGAGAAGTGCCCAGGCCAGGTGCAGGAGCTGGACAGAGACCTGGATGGATTGGTTGACAGATTGAGACAGGTTCTGCTGGAACGTTTTAAAACTGACACCAAGGTAAAAGAAGGCATGAATGAGATTTGCTGACTTTGCTCTGAATGGTCTGAAAAAAATAAATAAATAAATAAATAAAAAAAAAAAAAAAAAAAAATTTATATATATATATATATATATATTAGCTTTTTCTGCCCTCCGGTGGAGAGCCAACGGTATTCTTCTGTTCATTAAATTTTTTCCCATATTCACTTTAATTTAATTGTAGGTTAAATAAATTTTATTTTTAAATTAAAAAATATATATATTTCTTCCTCCTTCCTTGTATTGATTCCACATAGTCCTTGAGAAATTGAAAAGTGCTGAAAAATAAAGATTTATTTTTATTTTTATTTTTATTTTTTTTCCCTCCTCAGTAGATCCTTAAGTAGGGACATCCGAGGAACAAGCAATTAAAAAAATCTGGCCTTAAATATAAAATATTGAACTATAAATTATTAAGTAGTAGGACATTATTAGTTTGGGCTCTTGAGTATCATAGCAGCAGTTTGCTAGCTCAACGCTGCAGTGAACCTCAGAGAGTCTCAATAGTGCTTGCTGAAGCGGACCAGGCAGGGATAATTCCCGGGTGCTGCAACAGTCATCACACCAATAAAGCATATTTAAACTTCTGTATTTTAGTTTGAATATAACAACTATTATGAAAGTTTTAATTATTCATTCAGTTCAATCATCAATTATTGCTTTGGCATGAGGGATCACTAGTTACATTTACTTTTACGGCATTTTTCCAGAACAACTTACAACTTGTACAGTCTTACAATTCAAGCAATCATGGGTTAAGGGCCTTGCTTAAGGCAGCTTTGGCAAAGGCGGGATTTGAACCCTGGACCATGAGGTCCAGAGTCCAGTACCTTAAATGCTAGGCTACTGCAGTCCCTAGTTAAAATTATAACAATGGTATTATCTATGTAATGGTGAAAGTTAATGATATTATTGCTCATAATTTACTGTTTCATTAAGAATAATATAATCCCTTTCTCTCATATCAGTTGAAATGTCACAAACCATTTACAGGCATCTGTTAAGCCATGTAAACAGTTTCAGGCAGTTAAAGTCAACCTTCATATGTGTTCAACTTCCCTGTCAGTTTGGGCAGCAGTTTGAAAATATTCAGTGTTAGAATTCACCCCCTCCCACACCCCCCAGGCTGGAAAATATCATGTGATGGGAGGCACTAGCTAGTGAATGGGACTGGTATTATTTAAATGGGGAGACACATATAGTAAAACATAATAGAAAAATAATAATAGTAATCATGTAACACTAGCCCACCAATAAGCTAATAATTCATTTTATTGTTGTTAATTGATGTTGTTGTTGTAGTGTTTGATGCTTGTGTACTAGTGATCTCAGATTACATTCAGTATTTTATAAATTAAAGTCAGATCTCTTTATCCAAATGTAGCTATGTCCTGGAAATTTATGAATATCCAAATAATGTGAACCTTATATCCATTATTTGTATTGGAAAACTAACTAACAAAATAAAGTGTGTGTGTGTGTGTGTGTGTGTGTGTGTGTGTGTGTGTGTGTTTGTGTGTTTGTGTGTGTGTGTGTGTGTGTGTGTGTGTGTGTGTTTGGATTTGCCTGTAAATGAATTTAATAGCTCGAAATTTCCAAACTTCTCAAACTTTCCAGCTTTGTCTAGCTTTGAGCTCTGAAAGGAAAAACATTGACCGCATCGACTTAAGTGTTTAGCTCTGAAGGTCTCCCATTTTTCTTTGTCATCTTTGAGATGTTTCAAAACCATAACTGAGGTCCACCTGTGGTCAATTCAGTTGTTTGGTCATGATTTGGAAAGACCAGTCTGCATATAGCAAAAAAAACTATTTATAAGGAGGAAAAAACTGCCTGTAGAACTGTAGAACTGTAGAAAAATATCTAAAGAAGGTAACAAAAAATAATGCTGCACCAAATGGAAGAAGTTCATAACAACTAGATCTCGTCCTAGAGCTGGCCACCCCACCAAACTGATGGGGTTGGCTAATCACCAAAGATCCTGTGTGAATCTTGAGATCCTGAGTATGGAGAAACTTCCAGAAGATTAACCATCACTGGACCACTTCACTAAAATGGACTTTATGTCAGAGTTGCCAGACAGAAACCTCTCCTCATTATAAGACACAAAAGCCCAACTGGAGTTTACACCTAAATAACTTTCAGACTGTGAGAAATAAGATTATCTGGTCTGATATTGAGATTAGACACTGCTTCTGAAGGGTAGCAGCCCAGCCAAGAAACCACTTTTTCGGAAAAGGTAAAAGTCTAAAATATTCAAAAGCCCTCAAACTGAAGATAATTGGAATGTGTATTATGCAACAATTAATTCAGTCTATAAGACTTTTGCAAAGTATTTTAAGTGGAAACACATATAATTCAGTTTCCAGACCTTAAAAGGCAAGCCATATAAAGAACTAAAACATGTCATTTAAAAACTCATACATTTAAAATCACTTTTTATATTTTTTTGTGAGCCATGTATTTAAAATGTGTACAACTTTGTACCCCTGTTATACTATTATTACTCTTTACTAACTGATCTCTCACTCCTCAGTTGGAAGTAAAGAGTCAGTATTGTTTTCAATGTGATCTTTTTCTACACGCCAGTAAAAAAGTTAGAAGTTGTATTAGCAGAAGTCTGTACAGCATTAAAAGCTTTACTCTATTACATCCTCATCCCTACCACTATCTCCAGACCATTTACATTTATGGGATTTAGCCGGCTCCCTTATCCTGAGCTACTTACAGCTGAGCTGAGCAGTTAAAGATTAAGGCTTTTGCTCAACAGAGACAGACTGGCAGACCTGGAAATGTATCACTAACTTCCAATTATTTTTTTATGTATAAAATGTATGAAAAGCATATACCGTAGTTCTGTAAAAGCGTTCTGCAGGAAAAATATCTAGGGCAATATGCCTTCATAAATTATGAAACATAAACAAAAATGCTCTCAAGAACTGTGGAAATCTACTGGTAGGGATTTTCAAACATCATGGAAAAATTACCACTATTCATCTGCACAACCTATTTTTAAACGTAGTTTTAGAAACTTAAACAGGTTTTATCAAAAATGTTCATGTGATTTATTGCTTAATGTCATGCAGGAGCACCACTGGTCTGCTTGGGCTACCACTGACCCAGCCCCTTAGACCCTGAGAAACGTGTGCCTTAAGAACAGGAAAAACCTGGAAAAATGGAACTGCACACTGGTGACTCCCATTATCTGAATGGACCATCCAGAAAATGACTGTGAAGCAACTGTAAATACAGTCATGGGAGAAGCACTTGGAGAGTTTATGAGCAGGTTCAGTGAAGGCTTTGAGCTGGTTTTGTGATTGCTCTGAGCCAATGCGTGCTCATTTTGAATAATAATCTGCTGGAGGCATTTGCTTTTTAAGGCTTTTCTGGTCGGGAAGAATGGCAACAGTGTGAGATATATTGGTATGAATGCTGAAGCTTTATGCATCAGGGATTAAGTGTCTGAAAAGGCAGCTACGGTGACAAATAAAGTAGATGTGATATGATGGGTAAAAGCCAAAGCTCAGAGAGATTTGGACTGTCACACCAGAGGTCCTGTTTATTTGGTTTGTAAGGGATTTTTGCCTTTTCACTTCAATATTTTACCTGACAGCATTGGACTTCTGGGCAATAGCACATGTTGAATATTTTTATTGTCTTGCTTTTTATACATAGCATTGTGATTGAATGTCCTATGTGCTAGGCTGCTGGTTGTAAAATGTGGTTAAAAGAAACCCTTGTGAATCCTTTGGAACTACTAGCTTCTGCATTCATTACTCGGAAATTTGGCCATAGGGTCATAATAATAGACACGCATTGTAAATTATCCCATCCACTTATTGGGTCATGCAACATTACCTCAGCTGGCTTGGTCAATATTATGTTGGAGCATTATGCGGACATTCTCTTGTACTACATCTTTACAATTCTTCTACTTCTACAGTGTCCCATTAAATAAAGCTGCCAAGGTCCTGGACCATCTTAAATCATGATGCTACCTACACCATGCTTCACAGATGGGATAATGACTGAGAGTGTTGATATGCAATGAGTAGTTTTCCCTCAAACAACCACTGATATGACACAATGAAACATCTGATCCTTCGTTGTAGAGTTTCATACCCTTTCTGGTTAGAAAAAAGCTATATAGTGTATTTAATGCAGACACCATTGACTTTTACAGGAGGTGTTCCCCAGTCACAGGAAGCAATATGAGGTTCAATGGTTTCATATATTAGAGGTTTAAATGGCATGTTTATTTGTCTGTACTGCATTAGGTGTTTAATAAAGAGTGCTATAAGCAAAGTTTTTTGCCTGGCTTTTCTTCTCTACAATAACTTGTTTGTCATTAGCCAAAGTGCGTTTATTTCAATGAGCTACAAACTATTTCTACAACTGCGCATTGATACAGGTCCAATGCATGTTAATTGTTAGAACTTGTTATTGCAGTATGCAATGTATGTGTTTAAATTAAATACTTTGATTCCTGACTGTTAAATTCCCACCACAAGTTCTTTTGATTAAATATTTATGCAGTCTACACTCGATTTGAGCTCGAGCACTTTTTTCTAAGTGCACCTATGTGCGTTTATGTACTCCACAACAGCTCCTAGTAGCACTCTCTGAATGAAAAATTGTAAATGCATATTTTATTAACGCTTTTCCTTCCTGTCAGATTAATCGCTCTGCTTTAAGCTCAATTACTGTAACCCTGCAGTGTGGTGGATGTCTACAATGCACCTACAGAGAAAACCTAACCACAGCAGGCCCGCAGGAATCAATTCTTTACAGTCTGTAGTGTCCTCTGTAGTCTTTGACATGATTCTTCTAAAGATAAACAATGTGCAGAAATAAACAAAGTCTCCAATCATTATGACTCCACATTTTGTGATCACGAACACTTGTGAATCGACAAAGCTGAGACTTCTGGGGTCTGAATTTATGATGATCACCAATGCACAGTCCCTCAGCAAATTTTTTCATTTGGCTACAAAACAACAAATGGTTGTGCATACAGCACTGACATGTAGTCATATTTAATCAGTGTGGTCAGTGCAAGTGGTCAGTGTAGTCGCCTTACAGCTCCAGAGATCCTTGGTTCAATTAAGACATTGGACTCCATCTGTGTGGCGCTTATATGTCCTCCACCTGTCTGTGTGGGTTTAACCAGGGGAGTAAAGATTCCTCCCACATTCCAAAAACCTACATTTGATCATGAGGTAAATTGGTTGCTCTAAATTGGCCCAGTCTCTGACTAGTATCAGTTTATTTTTGCTCCTGTATGAATGGATATTGATGCTGATATTGATGAAACAAACAAACAATTAAACAAACATACAATAATTAGAATATGTTATTATTATCATAATGACTAACATAACTGTTAATTTGGTCATTTATTCAATTTATAGGCCTATTTACTAATTGTTTGTTACTACAAGGCAAACTCAAACATATCTAGCTATTAAAAAATGGAAAATGCTTAAGATTGACATCATTACAAGCTTAAGTCATTAGACCCCTATGTTTTCTAATTTGTCCTTGACATGTTTATTAGGCCTAATATTACTGTTATTGCCTACACAAGCTGGGTTAAAATCAGTTGCATTTTCTGATATGTTAGCTTACAAAATAAGAGGACAGAAATATCCTAGCCTTCTTCATGGACAGAACACACATATTTAATATTACAAAAAATTGCATGTGCTCCAGATGCTGTAAATTGTTACAGTTTGAAATGTTTTTTTCAGAGAAAATGGCATAATAATCACTGCTTAGTCTTACCAAATGGTTTGCTGCTGCCAGTGTGTGTAAGCTTCAGATGCTCTGATTGAAAGTGTTGATGATGTAAGCACTAAATCACGTTGTAACACATTCAGGGTGCTTTTTCTCAAAAATTGTGCACGCAGTGGAATACCTAACTAAAACATAAAAATATTGAACAAAAATCTGTAAATATTAAATGAACACTGAGAATCTTTTTCTTTTTAAAACAACACCACAGTGGCAAGGGAACTATATAGTGCTTAATTTGTACTGGAAGATCTGGATCCTCTCATATTTGGTGCAGCACCATAATTCCAGAATTTATATATATATATAAATATATATATATATAAGTTAAAATAAGCAATATTATTAAACAAAGATTATTATTAAACAAAGTT
>JAUZSU010008514.1:0-11253 GCA_034780255.1 Parotocinclus maculicauda
TGTCCAGGATCCAGAGAAAATAATAAATTCTGGACAAGCTCGCTGATTTTCTGGATTTTGTGGGTTGCTCTGGATAACAGTGTCTCCACCCACAAGTGACATCATCTATACCCAACCCACCTCAGACTATGCTGAAGCCATCAACAAACACCAGGATTACTTAGACACAATGTTGCAACTAAACACTCTGCCTCAGTCAATAATAATAAGCTACAAAACACAAGGATACCACACAAGGATACCACACAAGGATACCACACAAGAATAAAACATTTTCTTTTAAACAGTTTCCTAGTCAACAATTTTTTAACTTGCTTTCAATAAAGAAACGACTGCCTAAATAACAGTTTTATGTAGGTGTGGACAATTTGTAAGGCGTGTCTAAAATGGCAGGTCTACGCTGATCATTTTAAAGGCCTGTCACAGTTTCACCAGCAGTCAATAATAAATAAATAGGTCACCTCGATGTGCAAAAGTCATGTGCTCTCATGCACTGCTTGTAGTACAGCACATGGTCAAAAGATTAATGATCACTCTCAGTGGGCTACTCAATTTTCCAGTAAGAAGATCAATTTAAGACCATTTATGCTTACAGAACAGAGCCCAACCGATAAATCAACACAGCAATATTATCAGCAGTTCTGAGCTAATTGCAGTGAAATTGGTTTCTGCATTTACACTGGTCAATAAACAATCGTTAAAAAAAATAAATGAAAAAGATATAACATGATCCCTCACGCTGAGTATTGTGTAGTATTTCAACCAGGGAGGGAACTGCAGCCCCACTGGTGGCAACACATGCATTTTTAATACAGTAAATCCACCCAGAAGCAACACAAAAGAAACTAGAGAAAACTAGTGCAAACAAATCAGATACACTTACCGGCCACTTTATTAGGAATGCATTGCTAGTAATAGGTTGGACTACATTTTTCTTCAGAACCGATTTAATTCTTTGTGGCATACATTCAACAAAGTGCTGGAAACTTTTGGTCCATATTAACATGATATCATCACACGGTTGTTGCAGATTTGTTGGCTGCACATTCATGATGCTAATCTCCCATTCCACCACATCCCAAAGTCCCAAAGTTCTATCGGATCTGGTGACTGTGAAGACTATTTTAGTACATCAAACTCATTATCACACTTTGTGAAATGGCGCGTTATACTGCTTTTTTCTCCATTATGATGTGCGGATTTAGTAGGTTGTCTTCACCATTTCTACATGCCCAAATGCATTGCTTTGCTGCCATGGGTGTACCTGATATGGTGAGAGTTTGCATCCGTCCCTGTAATACCACACTTGAAAACTGAACTGTTCTTTATAACATCAGTCACAGAATGGGTAAAAAAGGGTATTAAAAAACTGTATATTTAAGAATGTCTTTGTAATAAGCTGATTAATAACGCATTGAAACGAATAAATAAAATGACAATATTTTTAAAGAAAAAAATCAAAACACTAAAACACCCCTGCATTTGTATGTTTAACAACTTCCATTTGATGACAGAATAGCACTGGGTTTACTCTTACAAGATTACAAGGAGTGCATTTTATGTCCTTTATAGGGCCTCTCCTCTTCAGGTAACCATACCCATTTTAAGCATGGACTCCAGAAAAAGGGACTCCCAAAGTTTGTCAGAATCTTCATATTTTGCATGGGTAGTTTGCAGGTGGTGAAAAATAACACAAACTGCCTTAAACGGCAACTTACGTCAAACATAGGCTGCAGATTACCACCTTTTAAGTAATTTCAGGCTTTTCAAACCCAAACATCCATGGGAGTAAGGAAGAGGGAATGGCTAGAAATTCAATTTAGGTACATACATTGTGAGGCTGGTAGTGATTGTATTTGTCTCCTGGTGCAGTTTGTAAATCCATTTCTACCTAGTCATGGGTTTCTAGGTAGAAAGCAATCTTGATTTGTGGTACAGAAACATTTTTTGCCTATATTAGCACACCAATCTAGAGCCCATTTGATCAACGGCTATTTGTTTTAACATCAGAGGTCCTAAAAATTATATTAGGAAATAAAAACTGCAGTATTTTTTGTCAGAAAGGGAAGAATGTTTTCGTTATCAGTAAACATTTTAAATCTTTATCTTAAAAGATCAACTGTACTGTACTAAATCTTGATTTAATTAAATACGTTAAAATAAAATGCAAAATGTAAATTACTGTGTAACTATATGGTAATTTATATGGTAACAGGACACTGCACACTACATTCAGTTATGTTAAATATAAATAAATAAGGATATGCTACACAAGAAATCCCCAAAAAATAATTATTTAATATGCCTTGAATACGATTATATATTTACTAAGCATATTTTAAGTTATATTCAATCTAGGAATGTTTTACATTACTACAGATATGCTACAGGACACAATACTCTAATCCACATTTTTATCTGGAAGACTCTCTGCAAATGTTTCTCGCTCTGTGGTCAGCAGACTAGAGTCTTTCTCCCATGCTGACGAGAGACGAGCCCTCTGCTGTGAGAGAAAGAAACTCCCCTCAACAGTACCTACCCATAATTGTACCTACCCATAAATAACAACATTAATAAACATTTTAGCCAAATCTAACAGTCTGGAGAGCAATCACTAGGTTGCTGCAAGTTACTGTGCAGCATTTTCCCCCCTCTAAACTTTGAGGGACAACCCAACGACTACACCTATAGATGGAGAAAAACAATTCTTTAACAACAGTAATTAGAGATTTGCATTAATAAAATTAGTTAATTTAAATCAATAATTAATTCATTTCACTGAATAGGTTCATATTAGGTTCATGTCACATAACATAACATAGGAATGTAGAAGAAGAAACCCACATACACTGTAAGAACATGCAAATTCCTGCTTCATAAATAATAAACTCCTGCACCAGAACTATACTGCTCACAAAAACTAGAGGAAATTTCAAAATGAAGTATCCCCTTATTTTTTTAAGCATTGTATTTAGAAAGATATCCTCATCGTGTTTTCTGAAATCAGTTTTTAATGTTTTAGTATTGTTGAATGAAACTTTAAAAATGTGTCTTAAATAAAAGTTGTATTATTACTTCTCTAAGTGCAAAACACCTGCCTCTTAAGCTGACGGTTGAAAGTGATGCCTTGATGATTATTTGAAATCTATAGTTCACAGCAGAGAACATCTTTACATTTGAGAGATTAAAACGTGTTCAAAATAAAATATTTATTTTTATACATTAAAATCAGTGATTTTACATATGAAGCTTCAAGCTTAAGAAAAAAAGGCAATTAATCATGATTAATTACAGCAAAAAATATGCTATTAATAAGTTTTTTGTTAATCAAGCGATAGCCCTAATTTCTATTTGTGGCGGAAAGCTGAGGCACCACAGTAGTAAAAGTTCACAGACACCCTCATATAATCCAAGCGATTGTGAGTTAGGATCCTTGTTCAGGGACCCAGCAATAGCAGCTTGGCTTGGTGAGATGTGAACCTTGGACCTTCTCGTCCATAGTCCAGTAACTTAACCTCTAGGTCACTACAGTACCAAATGTGGTGAACAAAGCAGAAATCAGATTCTCTAAGCAGGCTTGTATCCAAAGGGGAAACAAAATTAAGTGTCAACTATTCCAGTTTCACCCTTTTATATGTCAAGGGTAGCATTTGTGCAAATCAGAGCAGCATGTCAGAGAGAGTCCCCATTGGGTTCACTACCCTAGATTGAGACGCCTAGAAAGTTCCATGATTGATGTATTACTATTTTTAAATGTCCTACTTAAATGGTTCAACATGGACTATGAGAGTCAGGCTGAAACAAAGGTAAGTCTGAAATCCCCTATACAAACTTGGACATTATCCAGTATGACAAAAACACAAGACAGACATTATCCTCAATTTTCACTGACTGCAACAGCTATACTTCAGAGCAGCAAAAAAATAAAATAAAAATTATGTGAACACTGTTCTGAGAAAAGGGGGTTAAACATCCAAGATCCAGTATATCACCACATTTTCCTAAACATCACTTAATTGGAAAGGTAAAAAATCTGCCCCTGGTAAAAATCTTAATCATCACACTTGATGGTTCACCCAGCTTTTTTACTTTGTGTAAAGTAACCTACTATAACTGCATATTGTTTTCCAGATAAAGTAGAGAAAATAATCACTCAAACAAATACCATCACAAGTCTAAAAATTCAAATTATTCTGCAGTTAATACGGAGTACATGCAAATCCTAACAAGCTGCTAAACTAAACACAAAAAGAGAGCTATCAATTAAAACAATGAAAAGGATTACAAAACTTCTTTGAGAAGAAAAAACAAAAAAAGTGGCAAAAGATTTGGGTAGACTTCACATTATCAAGACACAAATTCAAAACAAGGTGCACAACCAAACAAATGAAAAGCAGGCAATATTTGTAACAGAACTTTACTGAATAAAATGGGATTTGCTTATAAAAAAAGACAAATAAAAACCAAAAACAACAGAACTAACACCTAAAGAGAAAGCAAAGAACTTTAAAGTTGGCTAATGCGAAACACTCAAGTTCCCCAATCATTTACGCTATAGGATTTAATGTTAAGTAAATGAAAAAGGAAGATCTAAACCATTACCTCAATAGTCACTGTACAAGTGTACAGTAAAATCTTGGATGCTGCCATCATTCCATAAATAAAAATAGGCTTGGTTATGATGAAGTCATGTCTCAGGGTGATAATGCATCTTACAATAGTGCACAGTGTTGAAGTTTTACTTCAGGAAGTACATATCATCTCAGTGAAATGGCCAGCAAACAGTCCAAATCGCAAACCATTTGAAAATTTATGGTGGAAATTAAAACAATTGGTCCATGACAAGACTTTATACTACAAGGCTGAACTGTCAACTGTTACTCAACCAAGATGGAACCAGCTTTGAGGTATAATTTTGATTTTCCATTTGTAAAGTCCATGCTTCTCAGAATTCAGGCCATCATAAAAATGAGAGGACAAATACTAATTGTGTTGTTTTTTCCTCTACTTTATCTGAAAATTATTTAAATGAATTTGTTTGATGTATTCATTAATTGAGAAAAAATGTTCACCCATTAAAACAAAACAATTTGATGTCATATCTTTGATTTGTGTATTTGCTACAAAGCCCAAAAAATAATAATAATCTGGTGAACACAGAATAGTGATTCCATAATTCTTGCCAGGATAGTCCACAGCAGACAAATGCTACATCTCATTCCAGTTCCACTCCATTGAGGATTGTCAGCCTTCACAATGACTAACACCATAATTACCATGTAGGACTTTTAAGTTGAATAATGGCCATCTATGTCCTAATGGATAACAATTTCTTCTCTTGTGTAAGCATTAAACAGTCCAAGAGAAGTAAACCAGCAGACTGACACTGAAGCACAGAGTTTTAAAGCAGGGTGTCTCAAAGGCTGCAGACTTAAATGATCCCAATCGTGACTGGCACATGGGAGGGAACAAAGAAGACACTGTGATTTTAACACCCCCTCCCATACACCCACCCAGCTGTCCCATGCCCCTCCTTCGCTTTAGCTATGTCTACTACACACCCTTTGCCCTGAGTCCCAGAGGTCCAGGCTTTATGCTCTGACCAGAAAGATGGCAGGGTGAACACCCTCAAAACCATCCACACTGGCAGGCTTACATTTCCCTCACCACACACACTTACTTTTCATCTCTCAATCCTGCCCATTAGTTGAGGTTTGCTAAGGGTTATTATTTTCATGGTGGTAAAGTTTACAATCTGAACGCATATTCCTCTTGTGTACAACAGTCTTTGAAGTGACTGCTCATCTATTTCTGATCTACCACTGTATTATTTTCTACCCTTGCATGGCCTGATTGTGGCTTGTACCATTTTTTGTTTGTTTTTTTGCAGGGCCAAAAATAAGCCTAAAATTTGCAGAAAAACAAGTGTGCCATGTCTCATTACTAAATTGTTCAAATTACACCTAATAAAGAACTGTTTTGTCCATAAAAAGTATAATCTGTCTGACTGACTCTTACCCTCTTGAATGTTACTGCGGCAGTCATTAAAGTATAAGGAAAATGATAGTCTTGGTGGAAAATCTAAGTGTGTGTTAAGACGGGAAAAGGATGCAAGCACACTGCAGGCTGTAACAGGAAGCAGCTCACCTGACACTGCGCTCAGACGTTTCCTCTACTCAGAGGACGGATGTTCCTCACACGGCTGTTCTTGGTTTCTTCAGCAGTGGCTGACGAGATTGCAAGGCATGCCTCTAGCCCTACATAAGATAAGGGAAACATGCTCAGACCAGCAAGTGTATACTGACAAGGAAAGCAAAAACAACACAGCAAAGCTAATAGAGTTCATAAATCTGATTATAAAAATGAGAAAATAAATGAAGGAACAAGGAGATAAAATATCCATCTATCTGCATCTTAAACCACAGACTATGCACTAACACTACACTGCTCATAAAAAAATAATTATGGAATATGACATTTTGAAAAAAAATATGTTTAGAATAAAATATTTAAAGCTCATGCTTAATTGTGTGTTAAAATACACATTTTAATGATTTTAACCAGATTATCACTACTTGTCACTGTAAAGTACCCACAGTTATACATAAACGGTGTCTTGTGCAGCATTTCCTACAGCCCACGTACTATTTACACTCACCAGTCACTTTACTTGATACACCTCCTTGGTTTTATACTTATTTCCATTTCATCAGTTCCATTTACCATAAAGATGCACTTTGTAGTTGTACAATTATAGACTGTAGTCCATTTGATTTTGTACATACTTTGTTAGGCCCCTTAACTATGTCCTATAATTGTCATGACCCCCATAGAGAAGGTCCTTTTTGTGTGGGGCAATTATTCTCAGTGAATTGTGGTTGTGCATTAGTGTGTGTTATGCTGATATGAGTGAATCCGATACAGCAGTACTGCTGGAGTTTTAAACACTGTTCACACGCTGTGCACTCTATGAAGCATGTCTATCATATTTGCCTTGCCTTGTCTATATAAAGTGTGAGACAGTAGCTCATCTGTTGTTGCACAGTTTGCTGGTTATCCTCTAATCCTTCATCAGTGCTCACAAGATGCTACCTACAGGATGTTGGATTCTGGACATGTTTGGTAGGTGTAGTATTTTCAGTTTAACAGCAACACTGAGGTGTTTAACTCCAACAGCACTTCAGTGTCTGATACCAGGTCAACGCTAACATTAACACATTAACACCACATCAGTCTCAGTGCAATGCTGAGAATGATCCACCACCCAAATAATACCTGATCTGTGCTGGTTCTAACCATTATTTACATATAATACAAAGTATTTACAGAAACAGTCTGCATTTGTGGGAATACAAAGCGCATCTATAGGTTAAGAAGAACTGATTAAAATTAGTGTAGAAACAAGGAGGTGTATCTAAAAAAGTGGCAAGTAACCTTAGTGCTCTATTAGCCACCATTTCATTATAAGGAACAGAAGATAAGGGTGGTAAGTAATTTGGGACAATTCCTGATATGCTTTGCTCATTTCTGCATGATGGCAGTCTCCATGACATAAACAAGCCAACACCACCGCATCTGCCACATGATATAACAGCTTGCACATGCAGTTGCTGCTTAGGAAAAGTACCTGATTTTTGCATTTTTCTTTTAAACACCGCAGTGGTTTTTGTGTTCTGAAAGCAAACAAGATAAAAGACATGAAATGGCTCAAAAGAATAAATGTTTTTGAAGCTTTTATCACCCACTCATAAGGCTGTATATTGGTATTTTAACAAGAAAGCTTTTACACTCTTTAGAAGCAGCTAAGAAGACACTTTTTGGAAGGGGAACAGGGTGAAAAGACCAGGATATGGTAAATGCTAAAGATATGCTCAGTAGACAAGAATGTTGTGGAGTGACAAAAAGTTTGACATTGTTATATTACTGTTAAAACAACAAATCTAATGGCGACCCAAGAATTTGACACAGTACTGTATACAGTACATAATAAAATCCTGTCGCTGAGATATAATCACTTTGCAATGGGTTAATTGGAACGTCACCTCATAAATCCAGGAGCATCTGTATGTTCACTGCTCACAACAAGCAGGGGATATTTAATTATGGCACATTTCATTTTGAAGTATCCCCTAATTTTTGTGAGCAGTATATTTATTAAAAAAATAACAGTTTACAGACCACTGTAAACCATTGTATTTTGAGGCAAAACCTCTGATTAACATCGATGAGTTTAGCACCTCTGCCTCACACCATGAAGGTCCCAGGTTCAATCCCAGGATGGAGTGGCCTGGGTCCTTTCTGTGTGGAGTCTGCATGTCCTCCCCATGTCTGCGTGGGTTCACGCCAGTTTCCTCTCACAGACCAAAGCAATGCTTGTTAGGTTAATTGGTGTCTCTAAAGCGGCCCTTAGATGGTGACTGTGTGTGTGTGCGCCCCATGATGGGTTTTTGCCCCATCTAGGGTTGTTCCTGCCCTTGTGCCCAGAGTTCCTGGGTGGGCACAGGTTGGTAGGTTGGTCCGTGACCTCATGTGGATTAAGTGGAAGATAATGGATGCATGAATTGATAAATAAAGTCAGAAAACAATCATTATATTTTTAGGTAAATTTAATAAAATCTATAAAAGTTTTTCATGTTTAGTGGGACCAAAAGCCTCAATCACACTCATTAGTAAAAATACGGAGCTGTTAATGGATAATGGATTTAAAGAAGGTTGATGATTCAAGTCAATGCACTACCAAAATTTGACCTTGAACAAGACCCTTGTCCAGAACATTGTTGTGGGTTTGAGGGGGTTCTTGTGTCTATCCCCAGAAAACATACGGGGCACAAGGATGCCCTGGACTGGATGCCAGTTTATTAAAGGATAGGAAAATCATATAACTGCTAGTGTTGTTAGGATATACACTTCTCAACTGCTCAATTATGGCATATTGCATTTTGAAATATCCTCTAATTTTTGAGAGCAGCGTATATTGTGAGAGAATATATTACAGTGCAAATATATGAAGACCGTGCATCACGGATAGGGTTGATATGAGATGCAATATAATTTTTTTTATGTCATGTAATGCAATTGCATTGTATAAACCCCGAAGTTTAAATCAATTTACACAATTATATTACCATTATATCACTAGCATATCACACACACAATACAATTTATGATCAGTAATTCGGAATTGGTTAGGATTTTACACAATGGACTCGCCACAAATAAATCAACAAACATTGTTAGACCCCCCCCCCAAAAATAAAACGCATAAAAACATCTGGTGGAAACGTAAGAAATCTATTCCAAAATGGAAGCACTGTAACAATTACACTGAATTAAATGTTAGGCAGCATGTGGGCCTCTCGTAGGTGCAGTGGTGGAAAAGGCACTCCAGACAAGTAATCATTGCAAATACATTTTCTGACGCTGTGACATTTTATCTGGCAAAGGATATGACACTCAACAAAATGGTTGCAACAGATAATTTTACCTGACTTCTATAAATATACTGCTCACAAAAATGTATTTGAAGAAATACCCATTAAAATCCACAAGAATTAGAGGATATTTCATTAAATATTTTTATGAGCATTGTAAATGGCTTTTTTACTACTTGACAAGTTACAAGTGTTTCTCTAAAACAGCAATTCCTCTGATTTACACAAAACACAGAGAGGCAGTTTAGGACATGAACCAGGAGAGGAACCAACCACTGACCTGGCACCAATCCATCACAGAGCACATGAGAAAACTTGAGAGACCAGTTTAAAATAATTTAATTAAAATCGTAGTTCCATAAGAAAGCTTGCACTTTATATTTGTTTATTTCAATAGGTACTACTAGACAACATGCTTGCTGTTATTTCAGTTATTTTACCTTAACATAACTCTTAATTTGTTATTTCAGTTATACTATTAGTAATATTTTATTAGTAGAGAAATCAGTTTGGTTCCTATGTTTAGTGAACAGAAAAAAGAAGAAATTGAGGATGGGGTGGACTATGGCAATAATTTTTATTTTTTTTAGCTTAAAGAACACTGAAAAAATGCATGTTATTACAAAGAGTTTAATTCCTATTTGCTTGTACAAAGTGCAGTACATTATGAAAAACAGTCACTTTACCAACTATCAATTTGAATACTAAGTTTTAAGAATATGTTGCTATTGATGCATTTTGGCTGAGATCACATAAAGAGAGATATTGGGTATCATGAAAATGTCTTAACCCCTAATTGAGGATGATGACTAGGCCGTCTTTTAAATCAAGGCATAACACCATTTTGGGTTTACTCACACAAAAACATGCTGAAGGTTACAAAAAAAAAAAAAAAAAAACTTCACATCTTGCAAGATAATTCAATCACAATGGAAAATCTCTTAGTTTAAAATGTAACATATACTGTGCACAAAAATTAGGAAATTAAATATCCCCTAATTTTGTGAACAGAGAAGATAGGAAAATACACATTAGGATTATGCTTCAGAAATAAATGACTTTTATCCATTTACATTTGATTAAAATATTACAAGCATATTAAATCATGAGCCAAGTACCATAAATCAAACTGAACTGATTTCAGTGTGTGCAAACATATGACATGTAGAATACAAACAGACCAGATAGGTATAGGACTACATACATAACATTTTAGAGAAAAGTAGGACATTTGACATTTAAAATAAAATGTTTTTAGAATCAGAATTAAAAGCCAATATGTGCCAACATTATTGCATATGTAAATGTGTACTTGAGATTATGGTTCCTGAGGGTTAGCCAGCCAAATTCAGTGAGGTTTCATTTAAAGTACTTTGGTTACAGTATAGTAAAGCTCTGGGGAAAAAAGCTGTTGGCTTGCTTTGTTGTGCCAACCTTGTTGGACCAGAATCTACCAGATGGAAGAGGTTGGGAGAGATTACGTCTAGGAAGAAAGGGGTCAGCCACACGTGAAAAACTGCTTTTGCTAATGTTTCACTAAACATTAATTCACAATTAAATTCTGTTTTAAACACAGATCCAGTCTCAAACTGTGTGTTTATTAAACAGATCGGTGGTGACATGCTGATGACGAGGACATGTCAGATTTCAGTTGTGCTCCAAAGTGCACTAAAGTATCTTCCTGTATATCTCCATACTAGAGAGGGAGCAGTGATAGGATGTTATTTGGGGTACAGCCATGTTTTCGGCATTCTAGTTCTTCACAGTAAGTGAGTGCTGTTTGCAGTATGCATGACAAAAGTAAGCAGCAGTGGAAGAAGTC
>JAUZSU010008525.1:0-11253 GCA_034780255.1 Parotocinclus maculicauda
AGCCGTCCTACCGATGGCTCTGTAATGGCGACCGGCAAGGACGGCTGAACGCACCGGGGGAGGTAGGAACCCTAACATGGTATTTCACAGAAGTAGCATGGCAATTTATCTTATACATGATTATACTATACATTTCTGATAATGTTGAGACAAAAAATGGATATAGGCCTGTAACATTATAATTATTATTGATTTATTTGTCACTTAAGACCACTTTTTTCACAAATGTTTGATTAAAGAATATTAAATTGAATATCAAGACTAATTAAAAGTTCTGCAGTAGCATGTAATATATTTGTTTCATGCAAAAACAACGAGAGAGAGCAATGGTTTATAGGAGAAATGTTATTTTTTGTAGATGCTCTGAAATAGGTTATGATCAAGGTTAAACACCAGCAGTAATCTGCCAACATGTTTGTGTTTCATCTATCTTGAGATCTATGTTCCATAGTCTTGGTGGAATCATATTTATAAGCAGTCTTTATATTAGTTATATTGATTGCATTTCTCTATTCAGCTTGTCTTTTTGCTTATTAAAATGTTTGTATTTTATGAGTAGACAGTGTTTTGTGAAAAAAATGGACTTGACTGGGAGAAACGGATGTGAGCTTTGGATTCAGCACACAAATACACGAAGATAACATTTATCTTGTAGTCTTATTTATTAAGCATTGTCGGTATGTGCTTTAGTTGTTATCTGGCTGTAAAGTTAGCTTTGCTATTAAATTAAATACAAATCTGGGATTTTTTACTTTAATTAGATTTCATAATGTGCTGATTGAGACACAGTTGGTCCCAGAAAGCGGTCTCAGGAGATGAAGGGGGGATGAAAGCCAAGCACAAACTGAAAGTAGGTGAGACTGGTGGCAGAATGGGCTAGTTCATGTGAGGAAGAGGCTTCAGTGTGCCTGATTTTCTTGGCAGTACAGGCACAGGGATTTGGCTAGTTCCTGATTAGTCTACTCACAATACCCATCTGAATGAGGATGATAGCTGGAAATGAGGCTGAGTGGGACCAAGAGAGAGGGAGGAACATATCTCCCACGCCCACTGGATAGCTCCCAGAAAGCAAGTGGTAGGCAGGATGTGTTCATGCTCTTCAATGTAAGTTGTGTCGGGTGAGACTCTGTGGGAGAGGACACAGGTTTCAACTTCTGGGGTGATGGGAGATAGTGAAATTAAATTGTAAAATGAATTTTAAGTGTGTTTAGTTTTCTTGATGTGTATGTATGACGAAAGGATGTTCTGTGACCTCTAGTCAATGGTGCCACTTCTAGATGTGATAGCCACGTCTGTGATAGCTAAAGCAGACTAGGCATACATTCATAATGGCAGTAAAAGGAATCTTTTTTACTTTTTACTATGTAGGGTGAAATCACATTACACGTACATGACTCGTGGACTCCTGCCCTGTGCATGGAGGAAAAGAATGGTGAATGCCTGCTTGGTGTTTTTATTTAAGCCTCAGCAGGATTTTAAACCCAGAAACTTCCATTTCAAGATTTATATTTGTATGCTTAAAAAATTTAAACTTCTTTATTTGGGAGATCATCATTATTCAAAAGTAATCTGAAGAAGGTGCATTCATTATTTCAGATTAACATCGCTAATTAAAAACAACTAGAACTAGATTTAATCCTCAACAGTTTCTGGCATTTGGGCTTTTCCTTGTATAAACATTGATTTAGCACAATGTGTGTCTCTTTGTGTGTTTGTATTTATGTACAGTACCTGTCTTCAAACAGTTGTGAAGACTGCAACAATAGGCAATGATAGCAAGAAAGAGTGAGGGAATGAGTGAGTAAAATTAATTAACAAGGCAAGGATAGAATGCAAATAGAGGTGAATACACACTTTCATATTAAGTCCTTTCCTTTGTGTAATGCTATTATTAAACTATAGAATTATCGTGACAGGCAATATCATAGTGGCATGATATTCTTAATTAATATTGTAAAGCAAAGACAAAGAAAGATGATTTCTAGTGTAAACAGATGAATAGGAAACCAATAAATAATTGTTATAAGATGCATCTTTACTATCAGACATAAACCTTTTTAACATGGCAGTGTTTTGTCAGTAAATAGAATAAATATATCATTGATGAGTTTTCTATTCATTAAAAACAAAGTTATTTCATCACTGGGGCCACAACAATGTATACACGAACTACTTCAATGATAATAGTTTAAAAACTCAACATTCTTGCTTTGTGAAGCATACCTCAAACAAATTACATTTAAATATTTTAATTAATGGAATTTTCAGGTCATGTACAGAAAATAAATATGGAATCATTGATAAAAGAATACATTATTAATAATATATTAATACAAACATAAATAAATAATCATAGTTGTTGCTTCACATCTGGCCTGAATTCTTTGAGCAATGGACTTCACTAATGAAATATATATATATATATTTGTATTTGATGGCCATATGATTGAGCTGATATATCATTTCTGAAAAAAAATGTTTTGCCTTTGCTATGTCATCATCCTTAAAAAAAAAACTTCCTCAGCATCAAAACTACTTTCTATAGACGGAATTAAAAATTGTCCAACCTTTCACTTTACATGATATCTTTCCTAGCCATTTGCTTGCCATGTAACTTCATAACATACCATGTACTTCAGACATTCATCTTTATATTTCAGTAGAATGGCACCAGATGTAAGCTTCAGTAACATATCTTTGGCCAAAGCACATTGAATATGACATCCAAATATTCTACTAATATCTACATAAATCCCATTATATTCTACCGATTTCTTAAAGTTCTGTAACATGCTGACTCACATTTTGTTACCATTTGTTTTGTTGTGTGTTCCCTGATTTCAAGATTTTGAGTTTTCTAATTTGACGTCTGTCTTGGTCTTGGTCTTCCTTTTATAACCTTCCCAAGATTTCTTATTTTTATTTTATACCGTAATTATTGTATATATCTTAATGCTAGAAGAAACTGGTTTTGATACAGCAGAGAATGTGCACCCACACAAGTAGTACATTTAAATTAGACTTTGATCACATTTGATCATGTAGCAGCGTCTTTTACCATTCTCCTCATTGTGTGTATGAGTGATTTGCTCCTACATCCTCTTCCTGACTAAATTTTCAAAGTTCCATGCTTTAACGTTTTTTTTTAAATATGCTTCATCATTAATTTAACTGACTGAATATGACTGCCTGTGAATTCTTTCCCTTTCAGTTCATTTGGTTTTGTCATGGTTGATAGCAAAGAAAATAAAATTCAAAAACAACAATATGCCATGCCTTAAATACAACACCCATATAGGAATTTTTTTGAAAAATAGTAAGCAATACTTGCAGACATTTTTGTGGAACATCATTCCGCTGTATGTATTGCTTTCATATGATTAAGTTTGCCCAGATTTCTGAGAGGTGGGTATAATTCTGAAGTTTACTGTAGGTAAACTGTAAATTTGGGTACAATCAAAACAATATAGGATTGGAAAGATGTGGAGATGTGAACAAATGTTTAACTTGTTATTCTCCTGTTACTTTACTTGTGTTACTAATTCTACTCAAGAGATAGGTACATCTAGCATGTCACATAAAATCTATGACATTCATTAATGTAATTATTCTTGTAAATATAGCCTGTCAACTAATGCCATCATTTTTTAATCAAGCTTGCATGTCCAGTTTAATAAGGTACAGTTTAAGTGAACACATATTACATCGGAGTCCTGAGACCTTATGTACAAAGACTTGCGTTGAATTCCTAGGGTTAGAATTCCTGTTTTATAGTTTTAGCAATTAATGGTTTTAGCAAATGTTAGAGGAAATATGATATAATGAAATATAATATGATAATACAGTAATTACATGGCAAATTACATAACAGCAATGCAATAAAATTTGGATTGCAGATGTAGTCATGATGACCTAAGGAAAGTCAAACCAGACTGGTTAAGAAAAGTGTGACTTTGGTTGTTCATAAATGGGTTGGTCTAAGTGTTTAATTTTAGAATCTCTGAATGCACAGCATGTAGAACAGTGAAGAAGAAACAGCAGCAGAAGACCAAACTGGGTGCCACTCCTGTCAGCTACGAACAAGCAACTGAGGCATTCTTTGAGGCATACTCTTAGCAATCAACTTGAAATTTAGTGCACATGCACGAGCAAAACACTTCACCATGTCCCCTCCCTCAATTACGCAGATTATAATATGCTAATTAGTTTCAATAGACCTTGGAATACTCTCAGTAGGAAAATGGTGAAGAAAAGGAACTTTGCAGATTGTGGAGGAGCTCACACCATTTGAGCAAAGGGTGGCGGCTGTTGTAGGCGATACGGTGAACGCATCTTTTTTAAAAAATAATATCTGCCTATAAGTATATAAAATTTGGATTGTTATGCCAATATACATCCTATTATTTATAAGCAACAGACAGATTTAGCTTGTTTGCATTATTAAAAAGTATTTTTTTATGTATTTTACACAGCAGCATCCACTGGCACCCAGTCCACACCAGCCAAGTCCATATGTGCCCATTCAGACTCCTCTGCCCCGACTGCCGTCCCCAGTGTGTGTGGTGTTTCCAGGCCATTAACTTCCGATGCTAAACCGAACGGTCGGGTCCTGACACGTGCTGTGCTGCAGTGAGGACATTGTGATGGGCATCAACTTAAAAAGATTATATTTTAAATAGATTCTTCCAAGCTGTAATTTCAATTCTAAATGCTTTGAATGAGTTGATTACCATGAAACCACCCAAAGTTTGGGCACCCCTCAAATTTACTTTAGCAGTAAGACTAGTAAGACCAGTACATTTTAGTGTATTAAGGAAGGACATAAGAATAAAAGGAAAATGGAAAAATATTAGTTTATGATTCATGTTATGTTCATTAGGCCTTACATTATATAATGTCATAATAATAATTAATAAATAATATTATATTGCATCATAGACTTTGTAAAATGTAACAAAATACAACACAATTTGTTGATCACCATCACCACTATCCAGTATTATCCTCTGTTTACCAATATGGAGTACTTTGTAGTTCTGCAATTATAGTCTGTAGTGTGTGTGTTGTGCTTATATAAGTGGAGCAGACACAGCAGTGCTGCTGGAGTTTTTAAACATATTCCATATTTATCTACGTTGTAGATGAAAGTCAGAGACAGCAGCTCATCTGTTGTTGCACAGTTTGAGCATATAGTCTAAAATTATGAAATGTGAAAACATAATAACAACTACTACTAAAAAACTACTACTACTACTACTACTACTACTACTACTACTAATAATAATAATAATAATTCCAGATTTTGTAAACAATGGTAAAGTCTTAATGTCAGACAATTTAAAGTAATACATATTTATCGACTGGATACTGAATGAGCACCCTGATGTGTTAATCATTGTTAATTAAATAAGGAAAAAGACTATTTAAGCCACTTTTAAGTATGTCATCGAACTCAGAACTGCAAGTGAAAAACACTATAATATTTTATTACAACATTTTATTATAACAATTTTTTTTTGGAATGTTATACGTATAAAAATGGGAGCAAATATAGCAAGTAAACATTGGTAATCCACAGAAACAACTACATATAAAACATATTAAATAATTTTTACTAATATTAAATATGTAATAAATAAAAATAAATTAAGAACTATAATGTTTGTATTTTATGTTATGAAAACACATTACCAGTAATAAGCATTAACCAGAGCTGAAAGTTTTATTATTTCTCTTTCTTTCTTTCATCTTCTCATTTCTCTCTCTGTCTCATTCGCCCTCTCTCTCTCTGACACACACGCACACACACGCAAACACACGCACGCACACGCAAACACACGCACGCACGCACGCGCACACACACGCACGCACAGAACGCAAAACATCGCTTTCATAAACACTGAGTCACTCCAGGTTCTTTAGTGAGCCGCTCCTTGGTGCTTTTGTTCGAGTCGCACTCGACTTTAAAAGCCCTTTTCAGGCTGCATGAATGCCCTTCGTTTCAGCTCAAAGGACTTTACATCGATAGCGCAGAGAGGAAAAAAGAACGAAAGACAATGAGGACAAAAAGAAAGACACAAAAAAGCTTTTCGGGATTCCATTATGCACCGCATTCTTTTCGTTCTTCAGGAAATAATGCACTGCACCGTAATGTGCTTTTTACTTTAAAAAAAAATACATTTTTTCTGTTCACCTGTTTTTAATGCAGATGTTAAATTTGCATGTGAGGAAAGTAACTTTACTCAAAAAAAAAACACACACCAAAAACTAGTAGTATCATGAACAAGTTTTATCCTGTTAATGAACTGCAAGTTCATGAAAATTAAATAAAACATGAAGAAATATAATCAGCTATATTATTCAAGAGTTTTAAAGGGTGGAAAATTCTGCGTTTTGTTGAGCATCAAGGCTGATAGTTCTGAGAATTCTGATTGAGTTTAATATTGTTTGAGTACCATAAATAAAAAGAGCCTTTAATATGGTATAGTTAGGGATGCTTCGATCATGTTTTATGCTGTCAATTCTGATACCGATCACCCTGACCGGATGTCAATTTTGATTTAGTTATGATGAGTGCTACTGAATACGTGATCTGGAAAAAAAGGAACTATAAAATTATCTTAGACAATAACATGTTTTTACTGACTTTCTGAGGAAAAATACAAAATACTTGCAGGCACAACTATTTAGTCAGGTGGACAACTGAAAAACATGAATATACCTGCAAACAAACCTGCAACAAAATCTTAAACATATTGAAAACATTAAGGCTCAGGCTAAATGTTCTGACTGTTGCTGCCTTGAGTGCCTTCTTTTTATTTTATGCAGTGAGCCTCAAAAACTCACCATACTATGCCAAGTGTTTGTTCTTTACATGACGTGTTAAATTAGTTGTGTTGAAGCATTTTAATGTGCTTCCCCTGCAAGATATTTTTCATTGCATGTGTTGCTGGATGCAAACTTTACATCACTCTCACATATCGTGTAAAAGTTCCACACGGCAGCCATGTTGGTATACGATTCGTCACCGTGCACCTGCGCAGTGTAATGGAATAGGGGCGGGGACACAACACTGCACACTCTGCGGGCTGCAACGTACAGGTGATTGGTTTTTGTAATCAGCAATCGAGGTTTCTAAAAGTTTCCTTTTTACTATGAATTACAATAAAAAATGAGGAACACTATGTAGTGCAGTAGTGTAATGTACACGAATCATGGGGGTAGCAAATAATTTGAAATTATTCACCTGGCACGGTGCATCGCGGATTTTCAAAAAATAATAATGGAAAAAATATATTGTGGATTTTCGCTGTGTTGTGGGTTTTTGCTGAACTTTTATATTTAAAAAATCACAAAATATATTAAAATGTATTCAAAATATTTATTCTAACAATAAATAAATAATGAAATATAATATGATAATACAGTAATTACATGGCAAATTACATGACAGCAATGCAATGCAATTTGAAATGCAGATATAGTCATGATGACCTATGGAAGGTCAAACCAGAATGGTTAAGAAAAGTGATTTCAGTGACTGTGAACGTGGCATGGTTGTTCATAGATGGGTTGGTCTGAGTGTTTAATTTCAAAATCTCTGAATGCACAGCATGCTGAACAGTGAAGAAGATACAGCAGCAGAAGACCAAACTGGGTGCCACTCCTGTCAGCTACGAACAAGCAACTGAGGTTATAGTTTAAACTCTTGATTTCTGCTGTGAAATTTGCATGTCAGAGTTTGGCTCTATGTTTCAGCAGTGCAGGCTGGTGGTTTTAGTTTAATGGAGTGAGGGATATTTTCTTGGCACACATTGGGCCCCTTAATATCAATTGAGCATTTTTAAACACCATAGCCTAGCTAAATATTGTTGCTCACCATGTCTATCGGGATATTACCACAGTTCTGATGGTTTTTATGCCTACTTCCAGCATAAAAATTGCGACCAAAAAACTGTGCCATTACAGAAAGCTCAAATGATTACAAACTGGTTTATTAACCATTACAATTAGTTTTACATAAATTTTCTCCTAAGACACCAGTTCTCAATCCAATAGAGCACAGTCTCTGAGGAATATTTTCAACACATTTTTGATTGATTCCATGTGACTAAGATTTAAGGGAATTCTGAAGACAAAAGGTGGTCCAACCCGGTAATAGCAGGAAGTACTTATTAAAATGGCCATTGGGTGTAAAAAAGACTCATGAATTAAAGAGAATTAAATATTATGAAGTTTATATAAAAAATGGAAAATATACAAATATAACATATAAGACAATAGTACAACGCCAAATCAGAGATAGTTAAAGTTAAGAAAAAAAAAAATTTGCAATGAGGTTAAAAACTAAATGTATTAAGTGATTTCAAACAGGTGATGTTAACAAGTGATTGTAATAATAATTTTAAACAAAAGTAATGTCCACAAAAGGCTGAGGTTGGCCTAGGATCTCCTGTATGTGTGAGAAAATTGTTGAATTGTTTAAAAGCAAGTTAAGTGTTAAGTTAAGTGTATGTTAAGTTTCTTAAAGAAAGACTGAAAGGGATTTTTAAACAGTAAAGTTTTAAATTACATTTATTAATGAAACTCCTTATTGTAATGCTTGATAATGGTTCGACAAAGTAATCTCTTGCCAGCCGGTTCTTGATGCAGCGCCATCAAGATCAAATATCACGCCTCTGAAGTTTAGATTTGTGACCTTTATGCTCTGAAATTGCTCTAGATTTAATTATTTAATGATATTATGCACTGTAGAGGAATAAATATACAAATGCCACCCAATATTACTTTAAAGAACATTGTTTTTAAACAATTCAATACTCTTCTCACACATTTGTTAAGAAACTGGAGATTATCTGTCCATATTTGCTCCTCAGAGACTTAACTGAATGTTGATTTTCTGCCAAATCATGATTATATTCACATTTACTTTGAGCTTAATTTATTTCCATTACTTTTATTTAATTTCATCCCATGTTTTGTCTGCTAACTTCATACCTTTAGTTTACTTGTTAATAAATACCCATTTCCGCATTTCAGGCTTGTAACACATTTTGAACAAAGTTGAGACTGGCTCAATTTAGATATAGTAGTGAATAAAAAAATGAAATAGTTATTCTTACAGGTGATGTCAGCAGGTGATTGTAAGCAAGATGTGGCAGCATTCAGAAGAGGCTGAGTCTTTGAGGAGAAAAGATGGCCAGAGGATCTCCAGTTTGTCAACAAATGCATGTGAAAATTATTTAAATGTACCTCAAAGAGATTTTGGAATGAATTTTTATATTTCTCCCTCTACAGTGCATAATATCATCAAACAATTAAAGAATTCAGGAGCCCAGTGGTCTTTGATCCCTTAGATGGCAATGCACAAATACAATACCTGATATTACCTCATGTACAAAAGATTACTAAAGATGTGTCATGTTAACCACCACCTTGACGACTCAGAGGCATCAAGGAAGAACTAGCACACAGTGGAAATGTGTACTGTGGTCAGATGAATCAGTATTCCAGGGCTTTTATTGGAAAAAAATGGATGACATGGTCTGGACCAAAGATAAATAGATCCATCCAGACTATTATCAGCAAGTCCAATAGCCACATTCACCTCCATGCGTTTTTCAACAAGACAATGCAAAACCACATGCTGCAAACAATTCTAATGCATGGCTGCAGAAAGAAAGGAGCTGGGTACTACACTGGCCTGCCTGAAGTCCTGACCTGTCCCCAGTATAGAATGCGTGAAGAATTTTAAAATGTAAAGTGCTCCTTATTTAATATAATAATTGGAGACAGCATGAACCCAGAACATTTAATGTTTTTTTCAACCTCATTTCATTTGTTAATAAACATTTAATACAGTAAAAAATTTACATCAAGTTATAAATATTTAAGTATGATAAAAACTGAAACTGAGAGTATTTTTAAAACCCAGTGTCGCTTATGCAATGAGTAAACTGCAAGTGATGAAACTCACAGTCTTTCTCTTACTCTCTCCCTCCCTCTTTTTGTGTCTGTGTGTGGGTGTGTGTGTGCATGTGTACATGTTTAACTCAAACAGGAACAGAAGCACTTAAAGCCCCACTGGGAATCCTGAAGATTATATAATTAGAATAATTAGACAAACAGAGAAGGGCTTTAGGCAAATAAAATAAACTCAACCTGGCTTCACTAATCCACCACGTTAATAATCTTCTGCTGACTTAATATGTACTTAGTGGATATGTGAGAATTAATTTAACCTGTTAATTCGTGTCAGAATCGAGTGAAGCCAATGTACATGTATTTTTACTAATAAAATGTGCTTACAATTAGCTGAAACTAATGGAGAACGTAAACCAAAAGAAAAACTGTGATTGAACACAAACACATCAAACCAATCAAAGAAAGAAAAAAACCACAAACTGCATAGCTGCCTATTTAATTCTCTAAGAAAAGGGTTACAAACAAAAAATAATGAATGTGAATTAAAGAAATAAAGAAAAAGTTTTACAAAACAGTTTAAAAAAGAAAGCAAATATTTAAACAGCACAGACAGAAAGGGATGAAAATGGAAAAATTATTTGTAAAAAAAGATTACCAAAATAATTAAACAAATAAAAAATAAGAGTTAAAACACCAAAAGTAAATTATAAAATATATATATGTATGTATGTATGTGTGTGTGTGTGTGTGTGTGTGTGTGTGTGTGTTAGGTTAGGGTTAAGGACAGGGCTTTCCAGCCAGGCTGGACTACCTGTGCACAAACGTTTGACTTTGAGGAAGGGTAAGCCACCTGGATATCAACCCATAGTACTATGTGATGGACTTGTATTGTTTCTTATGCACTCTTATGCATGGTGGCACTGGGTTTCACACGCTGCTCACTGTCCCAGCATCCTTGGTTTGATCCCAACCTCAGACTCAGACTCAGAATGTGTGGTTTACTCTGGATGCTTTAGGTTCCTTCCACAGTCCAAAGACAAATATGTATGAGAGGTTGTGAAGTTGCCTTGTGTATTGATGTAATCTTTTGTCTGTCAAAAATAGCCAATGTTGCTGAAATTGATTTTAATTAAACCAAATAAACAACCAAACATACTTATGTAATGCAGTCTGTGTTCTGTGGGGATAGGCATCTGGGCCACCGTAACCCTTATCAGCAAAGTGTGGGCTTCAAGTGTGAATAAAAAAAAGGATTTTATATATATATATATATATATATAAAATCCTTTTTTTATTCACAAATTATATATATATATATATATATATGCT
>JAUZSU010008536.1:0-22878 GCA_034780255.1 Parotocinclus maculicauda
CCCAATTAGTTGTCCCTACATTTTTGTGTAAATAAAAAGAATATTCTCACAGGAAAACAACATCCAAACAATATAAAAACAAACATGACTGATTGAAGAAAACAACCTGACTGACTGATACTTAGTTGTTAAGATACTTAGTTATCTTGTTAAGACACAACTTGTGTCAAACTGAACTCTACAGAGACATATCAGCTATCCACTTAAGATCTTCAACTGTAGCAAATTAAGTAAAAATTCATTCTTATCTATTTAAATGTTTTAACTAACAGCATCGCTATATAGGATACTACTTTTTTTTAATTATTAGGAGTTTCTTTGGATTAAGTTTACAATCATTAAACTTAGGTTTTAGGACGTGATATTAGAAGGACACATTAACTCTTTTTTGTGTCAAATCCATTATTGACCAGATTTCAGAACGAACCCTAGGCAAGTGGAAATCAGTTAAGGAGACCTGTCGTGAGATTCATCATGGTCTAAGCAGCTGAGAATTGTCGATAGTTAAGATTGTACCACTTACTGTCCTTCTATTGTTTTATTTTAACAAATAAGGCCATTTATTAAGGTATACAAAAAGAACTTGTAGATTTCTATTCTTTTGTAACCTCTGGTTGATTGGTCAGTTTTTTGTCAAGTTCACATTCACTGTCTTATCCACTTAATACTAGACAGGGTCACAGGAAAGCTGGTGCCTAGCCGGCAGCACAGGGTGCAAGGCAGAAACATCCCTACACAAGATGTCAATCCATCGTAAAGCACATACAGACTAAGGGCACTTTTAGCGTAATCAATTAACCTAAAGCATGTCTTCGGACTATGGGAAGAAATTATGGATTGGCGCCCTGTCTAGGGTTGTCCCGCAACCCTGACCAGGGTTAAACGGATAAGAAAATAAATGAATGGCTTTATTAGCAACAAAATTCTAATACTGGGTAGTATCTTGCTTTGCCTCAGAACAGCCTCAATTTTTCATGGAATGGATGTGGTAAATATTCAATTTCCAGTTTCAGCTCCAGGCAAATGATTGGGTCATGTAATTTCTGCAGGTTTCAAGTGTGCATTCATGCTGAAAATCTGTACTACAAAAGTATTCTACTGGATTTAGAGGGGAACTATGCCTGGGAATGCCACTAAAGAACTTTAAACTCATTGTAATGTCCCAGGAACCAGAATTAAACAACATTTACGTTATCATGCTGTATGTAGCCAAGCTTCAACAATAAGCTACTTTGTAATAACAAAATAAAATATTTATTTGGTGCATTTATTAGAAACAACATATGGTTACTTGTGTGCTAGGTGTGTTATATTACAGAATAGTTACACTGGACTGTGTTTATGAAATGGAATCTGCTATCATAAAGAATGAAGGCCATATTACTTAGTGTTGGAAGTAATGAATTAACCATCAACAGTTCTGTTCCCTATAGGCTTTTATTAATATATTAGCTTATATTATAAGTACTTTAGAATGTAAAGAAGAGTGAATAGGGAACCATTTTAGACAGCCCATAGTTACAGGTGCCTCACATAGAAAAATTTTTTTTTTTTTTTTATTGTGTAATTTCTCTTTTATTATGGCATATATTGATTTAGTTATTATATAGACCCAAAAAGTCAAGATGTGTTTTTTTTACTGCAAAATGTAGTAAAAACAATTCGGTAGTACCTGTACTAAGCCTATAAATCCTTATTTGTTTTTGTCATTTATTATGATTTTATATATTTTAAATTAGGATGTTTCTGGGGTCATACCACCTGACATGTGAAACTTAACCAGCCTATCCTTGTCTGGAATATGACTGCTAGTGACCTTCATTTTATACTACAGTACAATACAGTGTCAGAGTTTTCTGATGGTTATATCATATAACGGGACCAAATCTGAATTTATGGGCAAATGTTTTTCAGCGAATGTAATATTTTAAAGCCACCCTGTTGTATTAAATGTACAATGAGTTCATCCATCATTCAATGATGTCATGAATGAATGTTATTATATTTAGATGTGATAATTATTAAATTCCCATTGAGTAATAATTTCTTGTATTGGTATATATGGCTAGTACGTCTGTAGACATTTTTTAGAGTTTTACATGCTCATATTCTTCGGTTTCCTCTCGCTATTTTCTTTCTGTCTTTGTCTCTGTGGTCAGGAAGCAAGCCTTGGCAGGTCTGAATGACTGTGACTCGTATTTACTGACAGTGTGATTGTTTCTCCTGCCTTAAGGCTGGCTTCTCTCTTGATTTATGATCAAGGCATCTTTTAATTCCCACACTTCAGGGAGAATTTATTCTAATGGATATAGTTCTGTCTGTCACACACTGCTTGGTTTGGATTAATTGTATAATAAACCAATGTAAGAAAAGGCCTGACCTACTGTAAAGCACCTCACAAGCGGCTAAACAGATATGGACATAGTTTTATTTCTGCCCTAATTCATGGCATGCATTTTGAATGAAGGCAAACATATAATATAATACAATACTGTATCACAGAAATTCTCCGAAATTGGGCAACCAACCAGCATCTCCATTACAGCTACATTTTGTTCAGTTGCAAAATAGTTTGCACAGCTGGATCCAAGTAGCTATTTTACTTGAATACAAAACTTATTTCTCTCCCTTTTTCTTCAAGTTATTTTCCTCCCTGTCTGTAATCGCAGGGGATCTGTTACTTAAACCCAACAAAAGCCATGCAGCACTGCCAGAGGTGGTGTCATATCAAAGAGCGTAAAACGCCAACACAACATAGACTTCTAAAGTGACAGTAATACGGTCCCACTAGACTCACTTCTTTACATACCCCGTAATAACTGAAAGTATCCGGGAAAGTCTAAGCCTAGATTCCGTCTTTAGTCATGTATGAAATAATTTATCAAAAGCTATTTATATGAATTAGTACAGATAGATGTTAGTTATAATTAATAAATGTTAATTTGTCAATGGTCTTTCTCATCAATATGGTGATTCTTAGTGAAGCTATCTGTATTGATCCCTGTCTGTAACTTGAAGACATTTACTGATATAATGGTACTTTTTTGCATTAGGTCCTCTTACTCAAGCAATTAGATGGTAAGGCATTTTGTTGATCACTTTTAAACATAGTGAATGAAAATGGATACTCTGATGACTACATTATATCTTCATTTAGCCTCAGGTTTCCACTGAATATGAGCTGTATTGACCTGTGTTTCAAAGGCTTACTTCATTATCCTAGGATATATGACTATGGTAAATACACAGAGAAAGCTGTACCAGATGCCTTCTAAGGTGTGGACAAAGCAGGGGATTAGTATCTATTTTCCATTGTGATCCAAGAACCCTTCTGCATTCCACTTGGGTGGATTCTGTGGAAAATGGATACATCATGGGCATGCATTTCTTGTACTTGAATGAGACTTCTATCAAGTTTTTGCTGTTACAACTAATTATGAGTGAGTTTTTAGTAACTGCTTCTCATTTTCTTAGCCATTTCAAAGATATAAGTAAATTTTACTTGAAATAAACTATACAATACAAAAACAGCCAAAATATGGTTTATCTGAATATAAGCCATGTGACCCAGTTTGCCCCAGGTTAGGGTAGACTGATCCTAATCAATGAGTATCACTCACTTACATTTTTCAAAATAAAAAACCTAGAAAAAACTAGAGATACAGTGCATCTATATACAAATTAGCACTCATCACACCCTGCACTGCACCTCGCTCACGGTCCTCTATCACTGCTCGACTGGTTCCTCCGTCTCTCAGGGGACGAGGAAGGCATTTACCTAGACTCTTCTCTGTTTTGGCTCCTAAGTGGTGGAATGAACTTCCCTTTAATGTTCAAACAGCTGAGTCTCTGGCTATCTTCAAACAAAAAGTATATTCCGTACCTACCTCAACTAAACCCCGCACCCTTGTCTTTCTTTCTCTTCAAAAAAAACACACACAACCTTTACAGAAGTGTATTCTTGTTTAGATTATTTATTATTAAGAATGGATTATGTAAGTGATGTCTTATAGCACTTTTGTAAGTTGCTCTGGATAAGGGCGTCTGCTAAATACTGTAAATGTAAATGTAATTTCTTTATGAATTTGCAAAACCAAATACTGTTATTTAAGTTGTCTTATATTAGATAGTTAGAAGATATATAAAAGAACATGATAAAAGTTGAAGGACATTTATTCAGGTCATTTATTATAATATATTATTTTTATATAATTATCAGGGTAAATGTAGCAAATATCTTATTTAAACTTATAAAGCCTTTTCAAATATGTCATACAAGACATACATATTCATATCAGAATATTACGAACACCCTTTCTACAATCAATGTCCATAATGTCAGCTCTATTTACCAAACAGAAACACTTTGTAGTTGTAGAAGAACAGTCTGTGGTCTGTCTGTTTCTCTGTTTGCACATGTTGTTTGCTTATATTTCACCCTCTTTCTTTCACCCCCACAGGACCAGCACAGACCAGGTACTTTTTGGATGGTGGATCATTATTAGAACTACAGTGCCACTGACATTGTACTGGTGTGTTAATGTGTGTTTTGCTGGTATAAGTGAATCAGTCACAGCAGTAATGTTGGAAATTTTAAACATTGTGTCCACTCATTGTCTGCTTCATTAGACACTACTAACTAGGTGATGCACCTTGTAAAGTAAGAGACAGAAGCTTATCTGTTGCTGCACAATTTGTGTAATTCATCCTCTAACCCTTAATCAAAAGCACATGATGCTGTCTACAGGATGCTGCTGGATGGATATTTCTGATAGGTGGACTGTTCTTAGTCTAGCTGTTCAAAAGCTCCAGCAGCACTGCTCTCTAATCCACTCATACCAGTATAGCACACACTAACACACCACCACCACTCCAGTGGCACTGCAATGCTGAGAATGATTCACAATGCTAATAGTACCTAGGGCTAGTTATAATATTCTGATATGGCTGTGTATTTGTCACCCTAAAGAATATTTAAGTGCATAGCTTGAACATTAATGTTTGTACCCTTACTGAAAATTCTTAGCTGGATAATTTGCCTTAATTACTATATAATTCATCAATAATCTGATTATATATTATAAGACATACTGTTATTTCTGTAGTTTTAGTTAAAGAACAACGTCAAAATATGACAGTATTTTATGATGTGTAGTTGTAGTTGTAGAGAGCTTATATAAATGACTGTTAGTCCACTCCAGGCATGTGGTAATACACCGTAACTACTTAGATTTTTTTTTATCATGGCAGATTAAAACAATAAATTATACAAATTAACAAGTAAAAATGGAACAACATAAAGTTGCACATAAAATAAAATACATTTTCATGTAACTATTGTAATATGCCCTGCCAGTCTTAAAATGCTGTTCAAGCCACTCAAGAAACAGCTAAACATAGCCAAAGCTGTAAAATGGCCACTGATGCCGATGGCGACGTTAAATAAACCAAATAAATAAATGAATAAACATGAATTAAGGCTTAAGGCTGTGGGAGGTTGTCCTCCATTTTAACGGTGTTAATTTCAGCGGCACTTTATGATATCTGCTTTAGTTTTTACTACTTGTTCTGTAATATGAATTACATACTGTAACTACAAACAAGGTTTAAAATATAAACCACATTTGTGTTTAGAACACTGAGGATTTGTAGTACTTACTGAGGATTAAAACACCCTGTTCATTTATAGTTCTGCCGGTTGATGTTAATATAAATTATTTTATCTCCAGTATGGGCCAGCTGTAAATGATAACTACAGGACACTGTGACCAGTAGAACCTTTTGTACTAAAACAGAGCTAGGTATACGAGAATGGACCCATGATTAGATTTGCCTCCAGATTCATGTCTCAGAGCAGTTGTTCCATATATGGACATAATTCTGCTAAGTGCTTTCCCTCCTGTGATTCTGTGAAACTTGCATGATTTAATGCACCTGAGGGGTTCTGGTGCACACAGGCCAAGTTATTTCACCATTACTAACGTCTGATAAGACCTCAATCTTAGTGTTTTGTGATTTCTTTTGCACTAGTGGGCAAAATAATTATATAACTTGCACAGAACCCAACGTCCCAAACCCAGTGAATCTTGTGTTGGTCTGTTCCATCTCTGAAAAATATAATGTCAGTTTGGGCAATATCTCCTAACATTGCATAATTTCCTTATATAATTTCTTGCCAGCTGTGATGCTTACATGAAGTTGGAGTGATGCCTAGTTACATTGGTAGACATTTTTCCCAATAAATGGCTATTGATTAGAAGTTAATATATCTCTGACTCTTAAGCTAAAATATTCATGCTCACAAGATCACAAGTGATTATGCCCTAAGCCCTGTCTACATATACTGTATAGAAAAGGAAAGAAGCTGTGGAGAATCATGAGCTACTCATATAGAACTGTGCTAAGACTGGCAAATTACAGTCAGCCATGTCCTTAAAATGCTATCATTCTCATAATGGCAGGCGTGTACCAGGGAATGAACAGCACCACCTAGAGAGTATAACTGCATCTCAAATGCAACTTCAGCAATTGCTTTGGTCTGAACTGGCCAAACGGTCAAAGGATAAACCACTTTGTGTTACTAATATGCATGCAGAAGATTATGCTTATATTCTAGTGTATCATATTACAAAAATACTTGAACATACTTCACAACAAGCAATATACATCATACTACTTAGGTTGAAGATTTACAGACAAAATGTTAATAAAACCTTAATGCCTATAAATAAAAACTGTAGATAAGAGAACTCGCAATATCAACATGAAATAAATTGTCTATGACTAACAATTGAATGTTACTTCATTTTGGCTAATAAAACAAATGGCACTTGAGACACCTCAGGAAAGTAAGAAACTTGAGGTTTATCAGGATAGTATCATGATTAACAGGCAATATACTGTATAATAATAATAATAATAATAATAATAATAATTATTATTATTATTATTATTATTATTATTATTATTATTTATTTAAATGACCAAGCCTACTTGAACCAGTTGTTGTTCTGAGTTGTGCCACCAGTTATGAGGACAAAGCATTAGATGGGAAACAACAAGGTTATAATGACAACAAGGCTCAACAATATTTAAAATCCTAGTCTATGATAATGCCTCTATATAAAGCTTTGTATTTTAGCAACTTATGGTACAACCATATCATGCTTGCCTGATAGGATGGGAGCCAGGCGAAATATGTCAGACAGACGGCTGTTCACTGGCTCGTACGGAGAGTCCTCCAGCAAATCATTGCCTGGAAAATGAGAACAAACAACTTAATTAGCACAGTAGAAAATAACACCAGGAAAGGAGCCAAAAGGCTGAATTGTTTACTTCCAAATTACATACATGAACACAGCTTGCAGATGCATAAGACTCATTTAGATGTAAATTTGCTGTTCAAGAGTGGCCCTCTTAATTAGTAATGATGCCTTTGAAGTTCTTAAACTCAAGGTCAATATGCACTTTAAATACATACACTTAACTGCAGAGTGCACTAGAGGCACAGGTTATATAGACACATTCTAACACTCCTTATGTAAGGGTATAATTATGATCCTAACCCAAACTGTTATTATACTCACCCTGTAAACTGTGGTAAACACTCCAGAAGATGCGCAGGCACTTCTTTTCCTTCTTCATCCCTCTCCTGCATTTGCAGTTATACAGAGAGCTCTGTCTCATGGCCTCCATGGCGTTCCGGCATTCGTCCTGTGCCTCAGGCTCGGCAAGTGCAGAGAAGTTGCCAGCTGTTCCCACCACACACTGCCTCATGGTGCGAAATGCGGCACTGCAGCCATACCGGCCCAAACACTGTTCATGCGCCCGAACACAGTCCAGCCGGGGTGCACGAGTCTGCACCAGCTCAGCACATACTGACACATGCAGTACATCTGTACAAGACAAAAGTTCCTTTAATATGCAAATACACAAATGCTTAAGAAATCAGTATAATGGAAAACAATGTTTCACAACATTTTATATAGTACACATTTAGAAAAGAGGCTCCTAGACAGCACATCTACCACATTGCTGCACCTTGTATAAGTCAAGGCAGCTTGTCTAATGCTGCACAATTTATGTTAGTCATCCTCTAATCCTTCATCAGCACTCACAGGGCGCTGCCTACAGGATGCTGGTGACTGGACATTTTTGGTTGGTGGACTACTCTCAGTTCAGCAGTGACACTGAGGTGTTTAAAAAGACCAACATCACTACTATACTCTGCTCCAATGGTATATTGGTAAGATTTAATACACGATATTTCTATTTCGCTGAATATTACTTTTCGCATTGAGGTAAATTCAGGGAGTCACTGGAGTGAGCTTCAGAAATTAATCATATCAATAAGTTAGTTTTGTAGTACTCAAGTTCAGTCTCATCTCGAACTCAACCTCATTTGGAGTTACCCTCATTGTAACTTTGACTCAAAAGTTGTTCAGACCAGCTGCGTTCATTGTGTAATTCTGAGATGATGTTAATGATAAACAGAGCTTTTCCCCATAATTATTGACCATGAACAATCCATTTAAATGTAATAAAGTGAGTCCTTTCTCTAAATGCCTAAATAAAATCTGCACCCATATTTCCTGACAGGGAAAAACAAGTTACTGTTCTTCTTGTTCAGAATCCAATGAACACGTTTTATTTTGAATAGTGTAGTTAAGATTGCAAGTGTGCTTAATTAGGATAGTTTAGGACAGCTTTCGTTTCAGGGCAGATTACAATTTTCTTATTGTGTTTTCAAACTTAATAATAAAAGTGAGAGAATGGAAGTTGTTGACTATATTTAGTTGATTCCATTAACAGACGAGAAACAGAATAATCACCATCATTTGCTTCCAAAAGTTGCATTGCCTTAGTTTGACCAAAACTGTAAAATAATATGTATAGTAATTTTAGCCTTTACATTATTTAATGTTAGATTTTACAAAATATAATTTTATGTATTGATATATATCACATATAATGTATAACAACACTACTGACATTTTCTTATTGCTAAATAAAGCATTAAAAGCAGAGAGCAAGACTTTCTTATCAAGAGTGACTTACAAATGAGCAGTTCAAGTTTAATAACCCTTACTCTACACTTTGACAATATTTTGGTAAGAACATTAGTAGTGGGTCCGGTAGTGGGTCCCTATTGAGCGAGTCACGGACTGTTTTTATATATACTATTTGTAAAGTAACCATGTAGACTTACATTTCTTTGTAAACTCAAAACAGTCTTTATGAAGAATGATTTTATTAATAATGCATTTCAGGTCTTGTGTAGTATATGCAGTTATGTGTAGGCCTGGTAAAGTAATATATCATTTATAGTCTACAAATTGGAAGTAAGATATCTTAGGTTTGTGCAAGAGATCTCAGGATATATCCTGGGAAGATTTTTATCCGTATCTGCAGAAGTAAGAATGACGACCTTTTAAATCTAGTTTTACAGTAACTGATAAAACTTCACTGGACTGGTAGCACTGTAAATTCCAAACTAATATTTTATGACTACGATATATTCGTGCAGTAATAAATTCCCACGTGTGTGTTTAACGCTAGATGCCCTAAACTAAAACACTGAACAAGTTTAATGCAACTTTCATGCAAACTTACCTAGAAGAGGAAACAAAATCCAGAATGTTAAGAATATCATCGTGGCTTTGTTGTATGCCTTTTGACAGCAGACGAACTTTGTTAGAAATCGCAGGACATGATTGTTTGTAAAGAAAATCCGCTGGGCGCCGATTGCGCACCGCGCCGGTACAGGTGATCAGTCATGGTACCGCTGTACATCCACAGTGACACTTCGGGTCCAGATCTCTAATCAGTTGATACAGCAAAATAAAGACAGTAGAACGCAACCAATCACGTCCTGAGATATTACACACTTTCCGACGCGAAGTAAACGCGACGAAGCCAGTGCGTAATGGGCATTCCGGGTCTGGATTTGAGCATGCCGTGTTAAGTCTTCTCAAGAAAAAAAGTGTACTGTTCTAACAGCAGTCTCGTTTCTACCTCATATCTTAACCGGGTAGTTTCTACAAAGCTCAAGAGTTTGGACTTCACTGGATCTCAAAGGTTTGTCACTTACACTTCACTGACTATTCAGACCATCAGGACTTCTTCTCGACACCAGATAACCATGTAATCCTCACTTTATCGAGTAAACCCCGGAGTCAGAGCGGCTCTGAAGCTCCTTGGTGTCCGTCAGGAGGTCAGTGGTGTTGCGCACTGAATGAGTGCAGTTAATGCGATGTGCCTCTGCGCCTAAAACAAGCGACGTCACCTTACACGGCGGTGCGTTGGGATTGGCTACTGTCTGGACCACTTTACTCTCCTTACCCTTACTGCTGAATTAGTATTCTTCTTTCTCCTGACCACATTTTGTTCACTTTAGCTTCAGCTCGTGGAAACGAGAGCAATAGCGTCACCTGCTTGCCATACACCATTTGCGTCAAACTTACCTAAAAAAAATCAAGTTCGTGCACACAAACTTAGTGTTTGGTAAATCTCTCATAAAACATTCATATGAAACTCGTATGGAGTTTCAGTGATGCAATCTTATGCAACAGTTTGGGCATCCCTGGACAACGCGTAGGCTATTTTGTATATGAAAAACTGAACAGGCGTGATGACAAATGTTTGCAATTTTATAGAAACAAGGTATTTGCAAGTTTGCAAGTCAGTATATGGGGTCCATTACAATATGTGCCGTCACAGTTATCCGGACTTTACAGTCACAGCATAGTACTCGGTGTTATAGGTAAGTGTTCTTTACTATATATAGGGTTTATTACACAGAACATCATATTGTGTTAAACAATGAAATGCCTAATTCTATGAATTTTTAAGGGCAGTTGTATTTTTTCCATCTTCTTTATTGTAAACAAATAGTTAAAGAATACTGTTTTGTCAATGAAACACAGATGACTACAGTATATAGCAGAATTCTGAGTAGATGGACACCAAGGTGACTCGTCAGATGGAGGAGTATAACCTTTTTCATTGGCACAACTTTACTACTTGTAATTCTATAATTAATTATCTGTATTTAGTTATATTTAATAAAAATGATATATAAACTATATAAGAAGCATTTGAATTACAAATAATAATTAAAACAACAAATAATAATAAAATGTTATCCATTTATATTTTAATAAAACTACAGCTGTGAGGCCTACTGTTGAGGACTAGCTTGTGGTGGAATTGAATAAATGAGGGGACACAATCAAAACTTATTGTCTTTAAGTAATGGACAGTGAAACATACTTTTACACTTACTGAATACTTTGTTAGGAACACATGTACACCTAGAGAATAATGCAATTAGTATATTATGACACTCATTAGTACATTCAGCGTACATTAAGTACGCCTTGCATTAATTCTTTGTGGCACATCCACAAATCTTCCGTTCCACCACAAAGGTGCTATATTGGCTTCTAAAGATCTGGTGATTGTGGAGGCCATTTGAGTTTAATGAACTCATGGGCATGTTTAAGAAACCAGTTTGAGATTATTTGAGCTTTGTGACATGGTGCATAAAAGATGGTACACTTTGGTCATAAACGGATGGTCAGAGTCAACAATAAGTATGTTGTGGTGTTTAAACGAGTGCCAGTGAAAAGCAAAGTGTGTGGCCCCGAGTGTGCCAGAAAATACAATCCCCATACCATTACACCAATAACATCAGCCTGAACCACGGATACAAGGCAGGATAAGGCTGGATCCAGGCCAGGCCAGGTCTTTCAAGTTACTTATGCCACATTGTTATGTTGTTCATTTATGTTGACCCTACCAACCAAATGTCACAGCAAAAATCGACATTTCGAAATTTTTTCCAATCTTTAATTTTAATTTTAATTTGAACCCTGCCTGTTCTTAGTTGAAAGGGTTAGCACTCGGTGTGGTCTTCTGCTGCTGTAGCATATCTGGTTCAAAGTTCAACATACTCACTCAGAGACCCTCATTTGTAACAAGTGGTTATTTCAGTTACTGCTACTTCAGTTACCGTTCTATCAGCTCAACCCAGTCAGAGCATTCTCCTCTTTTCTCTGGCACAAATGAGGCATTTTCACCCACATAAATGCTGATCACTGGATATTTTCTTTTTTGGAACCATTCTGTACAAACCCTAGATTGCTGTAGAGATGGTGGGATCAGCAGTTTTCTAAAAGACTCAGAACAGCCCGTCTGGCACCAATATCCATGCCATGTTCAACGTCTCTTAGATCACATTTCTTCCGCATTCTGATGCTTGGTTTGAATTTTAACAGGTTACATTAATCATGTTCAGATTAGATACTTGCATTAACAAGCAGTTGAAATGGTGTACCTAATGTAATGGCTGGTACATGTTTATTGTGTATAAGTACTTGTTGAGTGTATATTGCTGTTTTGAGGTGCTTTTTGATTCTATTAATAGTGGTCTTTATAAAAAATATTCAGAACTCAGGTATTACTTTAACACTGTATCTAGTCATAGGAGATCCATGCTAACATAAATGACATGCCTAATAAGCCATGACAGAGAATGTTCTACAAAGTGTGTCTTATGTAGTGACACTGATCACCTCTTCTTCAGTTTTAATATCCAAAGTGTCTCTGGAGACACAGCTTTGACGAGGTCATGTTTAATAATTTCCTTCATGGTCATTCAGTCTACCACAAGCTTAAGGAGACTTAAACTCACTGCTGCTGCTTTAATGAGACTTTAACATATTACACTTGCACCATGGACTAATGAGCAAGCACACTTATTATGCCTTTTATCTATAGCTTTAAAAATATATAAATACTCTCTTTTGCTGTCTCTCTCTCTCTCTCTCTCTCTCTCTCTCTCTCTCTCTGTATATATATATATATATATATATATATATATGTGTGTGTATAAAACTTTTAGCATTCTCTCCTAATGACAGTGCAAATACAATCTTTCTCTAATTACCTTTTCAATAACATGTTACTCAGCTAAAATGTATCCATCATCAATAATCTTCTGTGTTTCATGAAACCTTACAAACTCGTCAAACATTTGTGATTTATGATGCTTGAGGCTTGACATGCTCTCTATTAGGCAAATGACATGACATGAATCACTGCCTCACTTAAAAGAGTCAATTGGTGATCAATATTTAAAGTCGTTATGGAAGTAAATGTCTTCTTGATTGAAAGCCTTCTAGCAAATGAAGTCTATTATATCAGGAATGCAAAGCACTGCTGAAGATCCCAATCGATAATCAGATGAGGGCTGTAAACACAAGTGAATCAAAGATGATTTTGCTAATGGCAGATGACTGCTGATTGTAGAAGGATTTACAGTATCCATTTAAAACTGAAGTCTGTTCTTTGCTCATTTGGTTGTTTGCACAGTGCTATAGATAACTACAGATAGTGCAATAGTGCACATACCTGTATATAGCATGTACCTATTACAGTTTTGGTTAATTCACACTCACTTCTAATGGGTCTGTAAGACCAAACATAAATCTTCATAGACACAAACATTTATACATGCTTCACTTTCTTATCCTATACATGGTCATGGGAGAGTCAGTGCTAGCATAGGGTGAAAGCAGGGACAACCTTAGACAGGGCGCCAGTCCATTGTAGGGAACACACACTTGCACACTCATAAACACACTCACATACTAGGGCCACTTTGTTGTAATTAGTTAAACCAAAACATATCTTTGGAATGTGTAAAGGCATGGAACCCAGAATTGTCTCCCTGTGAGGTGACAGTGCAACCCACTGAACCACTGTGGCACCTTAGAGGAACATTTTACCATTATAAAGATCTTCGCCATGGCTGAAAGACAAAGGCCAAACAAGGAATTATCTCCATCACTTATGGCTTCTGTAATACATGTGATATAATTGAAGGCAAAGTCCATTGTGTTGTCTAATACAAAGTCGTTTTAATTAACTACACATTGTATGTGATCTTTTTAAAGTTTAAATACTGTAAATAATTTGACATGTTGAGTACCACCAGCATGTATTTATTATAGTTTGAAAAATCAAATCAATACAGCTTGACAGCTGCTTACAAGGTTCCACTCCTTTAAGAGGTCAGTTAATGATATAGAAATGTGTGCCTCTACGAGACAAAAGATCTGTCCAGGAAATGTTTTCTTCCGCTTAAAATGCACCCACATGCCACCATCACATCCAAGCATGGCTAATGATGTATTTGAGCCTGTTTGTCCACTGAACAAAAATCTTTTATCCCATTAAAACAACATATACGCTATCACACAATACGCACAGGCTTCAGTGAATGTCTGTTAAATCTGTGTTAGAGGCATTAAAAGACGAAGTTTTAAACTCACTACCTGTGACCCTCTTGGCTATTTGATGCACTGACAGTCAGTGTAGTGAATTGTTCTGTGCAGATCCATTTTTGCAGAAGAGATCTTGCCAAACTTTAAGGTACTTGCTGGCGTCCAGTGAAAGGGTCATGTATGCAGTTGAATATTGTGAGACTAGGCAATTGGGCAGGATCAAACTGGAAGAGAGAAAGAGGGGTAAAAAAAAGGTAAAAACGAAAATTAGGAAAAGCAAAATCCAAAAAAACTATGAGATCACTGGACATCACAGCATGACTGCTTTTGTAAATAGAAATTAATTCCTGCAACTAGGGGGATAGAAAGGCTCAAATAGAAAGGCTTTGCACTGAAGACTAGAGAACAAAGGCGAGACCAACTCCATAATAATAGGTATAAAATGTACACACTTTTACACACCTGAAATTGACCTATTAAATTGCAGTGTCAAGGCTCAGAAAGAATGAGAGTTGAATTATCTGAAGCCATTTAAACAGCTTATTAAGGAAATTAGGATGAACCAAGCAGAGATGAGCAACCCAGGCACAAGTCCAGAACCTATCCGTCCATTTAACAAAAAACAGCAGCATCATCATGCCACTCAAAGTTCAGCTCGTATTTTTACACTGTTGTCTACTGTTAAAAGGTCGGTTAGTTTCATGAAGGCGCATAATCAGGGTAATTGAAAGCCACCTTATAATCAATTGTAGGTTTGAGTGCAAAATCAATTGTGTGTATCCACAGGATTACATTAGTACAGTAATATGGAAGAGCTTTCTTCTGCTAAACAGTAATTTATGTAACATTTAAATGCATCAAGAGTCTAATTTATGTGTGGTATAAAAAAAGAATGCGATATATAGATTGTCAGCTGATTGAACTGTGTCAGAAAAAGACAGATAAAGCACCTGGAGAATGTGATGAACATTTAGAAATATACTCTTGGCATCTTTCATGCACTTAAATATATCATGTTAACTATCATGATTGAAAATGTTTTATTATATATTAATGTCTCACATATTTGAAAACAGTGCCACCACTGCCAGGCCACACTCATCAGACTGAGTGCTATCCTGTCCTTCTATTGAGCGGTGATAAAAGAAAAATCAATGTAAGATTTGTGTTAGGAAGTATTGTATATGGTATTTCAATTATCTGGGAAGGATTAGAGCAAAAGTGCTATTCTGTACATGTCAAAGCCACAAATCTTTGTTTGAGTGTCTAGCACAGACCGAAGGGTCTGTACAGAGAATAATTAATTAGTGCTGCATTATTGCTCTTTCAAGAACATGCTGTAACTGCAGAGCATATTGATTGCTATAATCTTAAACTATGCAATCTGTTTAGCTATTTGATATCTCATTTTACTTTTAAGGTTGACATGTAATCATATCTGACCATCACCAGAGCCTATTACGCCTGGGTTCCTGATCATATTAGCATTCATTTTTAAAGAAAGGAACTGTGTATTCTATGATCACAATAGAACATTTCTTTCTAAGAAGCTATTTTGTATAACTAATGCAATTAGTTTGGAAGAACAGTAATGGCTTTCTGATAATCCCTCTTGATTCATGATCAAATCTATAAAAGACCAATCTGTTGCAGTTTCAGCTCGCTAAATGCCTTCGTCTTAGTTGAAACCCTAACAACAGAGGACATGTTAAAGTAGAATGTTTGGCACATAATTTGTTTTAATTAAGATGTGTCAAATTAAACACCATGACATCTTGTGTAATAGCATGCTGTTTCAAGATAATTAAATATTATCTCTATTAAATACATTTATAATGTGTACCAGCAGTCAAACAACTTACATTTCCATTTAGTCATTTAGCAGACATTCAATCAGAGTTTCAACTGATACAATCTTCAAGGTCCAATCCAGCCAAATCTAGGTCACTGGGCTCATCTCTGTTGTTGTTTGGCAGTACTGGGGCCTCCTGGCCCAATGTCCAATATCCTAACCACTGTGCCACCACAGACTTTTTGCATATCTGTAATATTTGGATGTAATCTAGCCATCATAGCCATGGAGAAACTGACGCTAGAGTTGTTTGAAGAAACTGACGCTAGAGTTGTTTGAAATCAGCATAGCGTGAGTAGCATCCTGAAGGAACAAAGGGAGTAGGGCATAAAGATTGCTAGGAGAAAGACAAAATGTTCTGTATAAGAGAAAGCATTTTGCACAAGCATATGTTTTTTTCAACTTACACTTGGTACATTAACTAGTTCCTTAAGAGCACTTAAAAATATCATGAAACTATGCCAAGAGGTTGTAAACCATTGTTTTTTATGTGTTCGTTACTTTGACAAAGAACTGTCTGAACATTTTTTTTGGCTGCCAGTAAAGTAAGACCATAATTTATTTTTGAATAAGATCCCAGACCTTACTTGGTTGTATGCATTCAAATCAAATCTATTTAAAATTGAAACAATCCCACTGTAATGTACTGGACTGTATTTTTGGAGAGTGGAAATATAACATATAATAAAAATGAGATACATTTGCGTAAAACCACTGTGCTATCTCAAATTTAGTTGAAATTACAATTTCAAACACAAATTACACCAGATCCAGAACTTCTGTTTGTAAATATTTTATTCTTTTTTTCCACAATGAATTTAATTGATTCATGTTTTTTTTTAGCAAATGCATTATTTTTTAATAAATTATTTAAGCCACATTCTGTAAATGTAGAAATTTGGATATTTTTATTTTATTTTCTATTGAACCCATGTTTATTGTAACTTATGTTTAAATAATCTTTAAGGTTATTATTATTCATTATTAAACTCAGACAAATTGGATTTAGTTCATGCTTGGCTGAATGGAAATTCTTGGGCACACCGAACCAAGATGTAGATTGTAGATACAGACATACTTAAATGTAGGTTTTACTGAAAACTCACTTCATTTCAGTCATAGGAGACACAATGAACAGTAATGGCATTGTTTATTCTCTCACTAAATTCTAAGGTCTGATTTCAGATCTCATTTTCAAAGGGAAAAAATCTCTCAATTAGATTTTATTTTGATGACATTCATCTTGCCCAATCCATGACTCTTACATAATAATTTAGTCCACAAAGAAAAAATGTGGCACATTTCGAGCACTGTGCATTTTCAGATTACAAGTCTTGATATTGATATATATTAAAAATAAGCAGCCAAGAATTCACAAATAGCAGCATGAATTCCTATCACTTCTTCTGTTGGCATCTGCCTAATCTTAGGCCATACATGAAATGTTCTGGCACATGGTGGAAAGACCTGTGAGGTTTCACCTCTGTGAAGTGAGCTGCAGAGCCCTCCATCTAGTGGTCACACACATACCATACACCAAGAATAGCACTATAACCGTTACGTAGGCTGTAAAGCTATTCAGTAGGCATTTCTATATGACACTAAGACCTAAATGTCCTACAAACAGTGATCTTCAGAAGGTCTGATCTGGGATAGAAGCAATTTGTCTTTTAGATTCCATTAGCCGTGCGCTGCATGTAGTGTTTGCTCTTTACTGGGCCCTGAGCGCAATTTGCATCTCATTTCTGTCACGGTATGGCCTCTGACACTGACAAAAACAGATCTAAAGATGTGAGTGGCATCCTGCTGCCAGGGAAAAGAGTCCTACAGCAGTCATATACACCCTGCTGAGACAAGAGCCATCTCCGTCCACCATTCTCCACTGCATAATGCATTCACATTACATCTCTTATCCTGTCTCTTTAAGTGATATTTTCTCATAAGAAGCTTCTCTTTATCGTCCTTCTAGTTTTTAAATAAATATTATTTATTCCTTCCACATGCCAGTGGCTGTGGGCTGCTCTGGCTGATTGACTGCAGATGGCAGTGTTGTACAATAAGGCACATGAGATCTGCATTCGTATCACGAGGAGCTGTGAGCCTGTGGAATGAGAAGGTATCTGTCATGTCTTTTACAAAACCTGTTCCGTTTTTAAGTCCCCCATTTTGGATATTGTTGAGCATGCAGCTTCTGATGTTGCACATTCTCTGCTTTTAGCAATATATGCTGTTGCATTTCTCTGCTTTTTGGCTCAGCTAGGGCTTCAGCTGTTTGTTCACCCACCAGCATATGTTTTGCATTATCTATTATTTATTATCGGAAAATTGTCGTAAAGAGTATATTACAGTCACGCTACCTCTCTTCAGAATGTGTATAGTTTTTGTTCCTACACTCAGGTTACTGCTTTACAAAATTGTGTTCAGCTGTAAGTGCATGTACGTAATTAGGAAACTACACAGATTGTGCTCTGTGTACGGTGTTTTTATGCTTTGTATGATTATAATTAACTCCAGATAATAACGTCTGTTAAATGCTCTAAATGTAAAAGTAACCTATAAATGGTTTAGGGAGTTTACTTACTGACAGGAGGACTGGTTGTAGGCAAAGAAAACATGTCATTTAGAACACCATCTACTAGTACTGCTAGAAAGCCAATGTTCTTACAGTCAATGCCGGAGTGGTAATCAGGAGAATCAGGGGAGTTCCCAAAAAGTCACTTCACTTTTGGGTCAGTCAGGGGAAAAATAACATCCAGTTCATTTTTAATTCTCTTAAAGTTCACATTCTACATTATATGCCTGGCGCAACAGTCCCTGTATTGGAGAAGGCATCTACCATCGGAGGAAAATCACCCCTCTGAAAATGTTGCAGTTGGTTAGGATCCATATACCTTGTCCGTTCCAGTCAGTGTTGCCAACTTGGCGAACTTAACTTTGTGTCTATATTTAGCGACTTTTCAGACCCCTCTAGCGACTTCTTTTGGTGGTGTTGAAGACTTTTTGAGAATCGGACGGGCAATTACTGTCCTCAACGAGCAGCGTTTTCCCGTGAGCCCCTCCTCCTTCCCAAAGCACTGACTACTCTTACAGTACAGTATCTGCAATCAGAGCAGGAGATCCACACCACTCCACGTCCGGACTGCAAATGAATTGCGCATAGCTACCAAAGCCAAAGCTACCGCTGATTCCACCCTGGGTTTCAGAGCGAGATGTAAATGTTTCTTCAGTGTGATGTAAAAATAAAATAATAAGTAACTCTGCCAGTGTCTCTTTTCAGGTGCCGGTCCCAAGCATGGATAAAACAGGCGGGTTCCACCCCACATAAGTCTTTTGATTAAATTTGAATTCTAACATTTAACAATACAGGACAAATTGATTTATATAATATAGGTCTGATAACGCATTAAAGTAATGTTATTTTAGCCCATTGACGCCTGTCAATGACAAAAAATAAATAACAAACCAAGAATCAATATTAGAATTTTCATTTGTAGTTCTACACGTGTTTAGGGTGTTTTTTTTAACTGACTTTTTGTCTCTCCCACAATGTTATTCCTCTCTTACACACAAATGGACCCTTATGCACATTAGGCGATGAGGTCATTTGGCGACTTCTGGCGACTTTTATGGAAGCCTATAGACTTTCCTTACTGGGAAGCTGGCAACAGTGGTTCCAGTTTCATTAAGTAGCAAAGCGTAATAAGCAAGAGTAAAGATGGATCAGAGACCATGAGGGGTAAAAAGGCCAGATCTGGAAAAAAAGCATTGGAGCAAAACACCAAAATGTGCCAAGCTCACAGATAGAAGACAGACAGAAGTGGCAACTGGTAGGGCTGATGATTTATCAGTATAATTAGGCTAATATCTAATGCTAGACTAAATAGTGAACCTATTGAAAATATCAAAGCAAATTAAAAATCAGTCAAGATATTTTATATTTTATCTGGTCATCTTCATTTAAATTGTTAATAAATGTCGATTTGCTTGCAAAAAGAAAAACAAACCAACAACAGGTAATCATGATTTCGCAGCATCCAAGAAAGTTTTTGATGGGTTCCACTTTGTGGGATGTGGGAAAAGATCAATAAATGAAGAAGAGGATTACTGAAATAATTTTAAAATTTGTTCCTCAAATAAATATTGGAAGGGATTTCCATATTTCTCCCTCTGTAGTGCATGATAACATTAAGTGATTGTATAGGAATGTATAAGGATGTATAGGAATTTCAGTGCATAAAAAGCAAAGGGCATCAAGAATCACCATTCACCAATAGCTGATATAACCACATTGGTAAGAGATAACTTTGGCAAACCTTTATCAAGCAGTACAATACAGAGTTACATTCACAAATGCCACTTAAAACTATACTGTGGAAAAAAGAAGCCTCATGTTAACCATGTTCTGAAGCAGCATCAACTTCTCTGGGTTTGGAGAGATCACACAGTGGAAACGTATTGTGGTCAGAGGGATCAGTATTCCAGATTCTTTTTGGAAGAAATGGATGTCATTCGCTCCAGACCAGAGATCATTAAGGAAATTCAGAGTATTACCAGCAACAAGGTCAAAAGCCAGGCTCTGTCATAGTATGGTGTTGTGTACAGAGCCATTGGCACAGGGAATTTACACTACATTTTTTTCCAAACCATTATTGGATCACATTAGCCATGTTTTTCCAATCAATCCATGGCTGTTTCATAATTGTTTGAATTTAAATTAATTAGCACATTATTATCCTAATTTGACATTTTACTTGTTTGCAGTGCGCCTGGTAATGGTACAGGCAGCAATATCAATTGATATTGATCATTGATACCCATATCAAATCAGAAATAGAATGGGATTGTAATACAACACAAATAAATGCAATAAATGCAATATATGCATGCACCACTCACAATAACTGATAGAAATCCACATTCTAAATAAAACTATCCCTTATAGTCTTTTCCTATTTCCTCATTACTATCTGCTAGTATAAATTGTCTTAACAGCTTGTTAGGTGGTCTCTAGATAGCTTTTTCATGGTTTGTTTACTGAAATAAGCACAAAACCTAATAAAACATATGTTTACATTATAACCTTTAACCAGACACAAGGATGCTATACAAATGTAATATGACAAACAAACAAACAAGTGAAGATAGATTAGGCAGAGTGTTCAGAGAATGGAACCTTAAAGTTAGAAAGAGAAGAGGTAGATAAAGTGGAAGGCAATACAGACAGATCTGCCACGCATAGTGGACAGCCTAAATCTGGGTACCAAGAGCAGATTGGCATCCGAGGACTGGGTGTAACACGTGAACAGATCTGGAGCAGTTACACTGGGCCAAGACCATAAAGTGCTTTAAAAGAACTACAATTTTAACGCGTAGAGTGATAGGAAATCAGTGAAGTTTTCACAAAACAGGAGTAATATGATCGTACTTCTTGGTAAAGGTCAGAACCCTAGCAGCAGTATCATTGATGGATTGTGGGTGAATTGACTACATACAATACAGTAGTCACAGTAGTCTAGTAGTGACAAAGGCATGTACCAGAATTTCAGCAAATGTAGTTAATGGATGCATGTAGTGAGGAAGGAAAACGGATAGATGGTTTGAAATGAATATACAGTTTTTCATGTCAGCATAGCAATGAAAGTTCAGGTCATGTATGACAGAACCAAGTGGAAGAATACTGGTACAAGTGTCATGGTTACCAAGATGGATGAAAAAGATAACTTAGTAGGAAGTCAAATTCAGCAGAAAGATATAGAAGAAGAAGAATTGAAACTAGACCAGAATCAGAAGAAAGCAATCAATCATTGAGAAGACATAGAGAAGAGTGGTCTTAGTGCTTTGTTGGGGATGGAAACCAGAATGAAATGTTTCAAATAGATTGTTAGTTCTCAGAAGGTTAAGAGGTTGAAAAGCTACGACTCTTTCAAAAATGTTAAAAAGGAAAAGAAAGTTGGAAATGGGTCTAAAGTGACTTAACCTGGATCTGTCAAGCAGGGGCGTAGCACCAGATTCTGGGCCCTATGCACAAGCAGTTCCCATGGGCCCCTCTCAAAGCCCAACACCCCCCGCAATAATAAATATAATAAATATTAATTTAGTATACTATTGCAATAGTGTAATAGGATATGCAAACAAAAAACATTTAGAGTTAACCTTAGATTGCAGATAATGAATCATGTTATTTCTAATTTTGTGTTATTTCAGATTTTAGCACAGACAGTCGCGGTGGTACTGAACTGTTTTATAACCACATGAGTTTATTTAATGTAGGATATTTGCTTACACATTTTGGTTCACCTTTCTTGGGTAAGAAATTTGTTAGCAGTTACTTTCCTTCATTTCTTTTTTTTATCTCCTGCCTGCCTCTCCTGTCTTTTCTGAAAACCTGTGGTAATCCATATATGAATTCTAGAAATATAGTAATATGCAAACTCACACGTTAAGTTCTTCGTACACCGCATTATGGTGGAAACCCTTCGAAAAAATACCAGGGTGTAATGTGCTAGACGACCGTGATAGGGATATGTGTTAGGGTTCCTACCTGCGCTCGGATCGTGCGGCTGTCTTCGCCGGTTGCCATTACAGAGCCATCGGTGGGACAGCCGTTATATCCGCTATCTCATTATGTCCCGATCCCGAACAGCTGAAGCATGGCCTATAAAGGCGTGGTGTTAAGCGTGGTTCGGGGCCGGGTCATCGTGATTCTATCGGGATTCGATCTCCGTCTGGTGCGCGCGT
>JAUZSU010008537.1:0-11253 GCA_034780255.1 Parotocinclus maculicauda
CAGCTGAATCACTTAACGCCCACCAGTATGAGGGGCCGTGCTATGGTTGCCAGGGCAACAGTCATTTTCAACGCTTATAGCGAGTTGAAATATCGTTTATTTTCGATATAAATGTGTTTTTTTCAGGCCTTTATTTTTATATTTTTTATATTTATACACGTTTCACATTCACACGAAATAGTGAAGAGTGAGGCGAAAACGAGGGCGAGTGGACGTGCACGAACACTAGAACGTGTACGTGTGAGCGCCAGGGTTGCCAGATCGGGAGGATCTGTCACTGTTGTGCAAAAAAAAACGCGAGAAATGACGCAGTAGCGTTTGTGATCGGACAAATTCAAAGATATTGCGACTATCATAAAGATTAGATTAGATTAGATCAGATTAGATTAGAGGAACTGTACACATAAACACGTGCACCTTCCATTGTCTTCTGTTTGTCCTTCATTTGCATATTATTTGACTGAAAACAGCTGCTCAGTGACAAGCCAGAGGTAGTCAAATTAGATTAGGCTGTGTTTCGTTTTTGTTTATTTACAGTAACACACAATAGGACCGTTAATCTGTTAATAACAAGCTTATAAGTTAAACTAAGGGTTACTTAATTAACATGAATCTAAAGCTATGAATCTAAAGCTAGCTGTGCTGTGAAGGAAGCTAAGCTAAGTGTTTAGCGCCGCATTAAACTGAAAAGCGAGACCGCTTAAAAGACTAAAAAAATATTTCTATAGCACTTTTTATAATGGAGCATCGTCTCAGAGCAGCTTTATAATCTTATATGATCTTAAAAGGCCAATCCCAAGTGGAGCAAGCCTAGGGCGACAGTGGCAAGGAAAATCCCTGATAGTAAAAGGAAGAAACCTTGGGAGGAACCAAGACTCAAAAAAGGACCCGACCAACATGGGTGGCCTAGATGTTAATTGAATAATTACTTAAAAGTCTATTAAAGTAATAGTAAATAACATAATAAAAAAATAAAATTTGTAATAAGATTCAAAAAAGATTGTAAAATCAGTCCTCAGTGGGAGGTCCTCGGAGGCACATCATCTCCCGATAACTAAATGACTGAGGGAGTTCCTGCACTCCTGGTGGGACTGGTTTCTGTTAATGGAAACCAGTAGAGTGATACTGGTGTGGAGGAACATCTAAGTGTGTGGTGCTGGAACTGGTACCGGAACATCAGGTCGGATAGAAAAGAGAAAATGTAGTTACTTATGGGTTAGGAGCACAAAGTCTATTATTAATCACTGATACCTGGTGCAGCTTAAGACTCCGGCAGCACTACTATAGCAGCAGAGCTAAAGGGGGAGAACCAGAAGTCGTATGTATCTAGGTAGGTACTTATGGTTGAGCTTTTGTTCTTCATCTTCTTCTTCAGCTTTTGATTTCTTCTCCCGTTCCATCAGCAGTCAGGCCTCGTGCCTGATCACGTCCCACACCGGTGGGCTGGGTCCGAGACCCTTTAAACCCTTTTGTCCCCTAAGACAATGCGATCGGAAAAGTGGGTCCTTTTTCCTTTGGCGAATGATGCCTCAATTCTGAGAGTTAACCAGCTCAGGTTCAGCCCCATGAATAACAATGCCATGAGCCGACGCCGACCTCCTCCGTACACGTTCCCATGCTCCTGGCCATCACGCGCTAAAAAAACACCCGACCGCCCACCCACGACCCTCTAAAGCCCAGGAACAAGGAACCTGGCTAGGAACTGGGGGTCTGATTGGCTCCGAGTGGTCGGGAACCCGGTCCAGGTTGACGTCACGTCCGTTTAGAACCTTCGCTTTGCCCAGCATATGAGGGCTAAGACCCTTGGTCGACGGACCAGCGGTGACAGTTTGGCAGCACCGGGCCGGGACTTGAACTCTCGACCTTTTGGCCAACCGTTGTGAATCCCACCAATTGGGCTGGTTCAAAAACTTCTCGCTCAAATCGGTTTCCGAGCGGAACCCGATCCACCTCGTCTCTCGCGAGAACCCGTCCCCGGCGTCCCGAAATCTATTTATTTGTTTACGTCCCGATTGGACCCCCGGCTCTTCCTTTGACCCTTTTGTCTCATTAGCTTCTTCTCTCCCACCCTGCCCTTTTCTCCTCCATCACCCTCTTTTATCTCCTCATTCATTTTTTTGGATGGGGTCTAAAAGGAGCCGGGGGCTACAGGGAACGTGGGTGTGGGGGGTGGGAGCGGATTTGCATAATCTGTGCCATGGTCCTGGCAGAGAGCTGGAAAAAACAGCGAGACGGAGACGAAGAAAGAATGCCAACAGCGCCAAGGTATATGCCGTCCTCGCCAGCTTCAGATTAGTGACTCTTAATAGGCTTTGGAGCAGCCAAGTTCACAGAAGGTCTGGCCGGTGTGTGTGTGTGTGTGTGTGTGCCAACGTCTCGTACGCCCCAGCGTCCCGCGGTGACAAGTCTGAGAGGGAAACTGTTACTTCTTTCATTCATTCCCACAGCGCATTTAATCCTACCCTTTGACTCCGAGGTCAGACAATCACTGCCATTATCGTTGTCAAAACTCCGCCCCCCCTCCAAAAAAAAGAAGAAGAAGTACATTGGTATGAAACTTTTTCTGGAGATCATGACACTGTTAACCGCGATTAAAAAGAAATAAAATGAGACGGAACTAAAAAAGCACAGCTACATGGAAGCCCGAGGTCAGACGGCCACTGGAACGGTCGGGTTATTTGTGTCTTTTTTCAGAGCTCCAAAAAAATCAATTAAGGTCAATTAAAGAGAAGGTCCAACTCTAGAACGAAATAACCGTCAGAACTGGCGATCCAAATCTCCAAATCTTAACTTTAGCTGCCACGGAAAAGGTCAGAAATAATCCCGAAACTTTCAGAGAATGGATTTTTATTTTTATTTTTTATAACTTTTTTTTTATTGCTTTTAAACATTTTACAGCAAAATCACAAAACAATCTATTAACTATGTACATACAACAAAAATACAACCAAAACTCCCCCCAAACAAAAAAAAAATTCAATAAATAAGGAGAAAAGGATAAAAAGCTAAATAAATAAAAATTTATATAAAAATAGATAAATAATAGTAATAATAAATCAGTGAGTAATGTTACATACAGAATATTAATTAATTAAGATGTAGGATTGTCAGAATTCTCCACAGGAAACAGTGATAGGGACTGAAAAAAAGTTATAAAAGGCAACCAGCACCTATAAAAATTCTCTGCAGAACCCCTCAAACTGAACTTAAACTTCTCGAGGCGCAAAAAGTGCATGACGTCCTTTAACCATAGGCAATGTGAGGTAGGAGGGATTTCCAACTAAATAAAATTCTGCGTCTCGCTAACAGTTTTAACTCTTCTTTTATAGCTAGTCTCTGTCATACCACCTCCAACTCCCACCTCGTATTCTTCGGTACCATGAAGCTGGAGTTCTCTAAAGTGGTGCGAGGATGCCGCCTGGGTGTTTTGAGCAGCACGGGGCAAACGGGAGAGCACTCGCTGGACGTCCCAGGCTGCTTCCTGTACACCCGCTGTGCCACCGTGCCCCATCTGACCCAGGACACGCTGCACACACTCAGTAACCTGCCTGCAGTCACACAGGTCACCGTGGAAAGCATGTAAGAATCAGAGGACGTTAGTGTCCTGGTTTAAATACCTTAACCTGCTTATGGTAGCTTAGTGGAAGGAGCTCCCTGCTGGAAACAGCACTGTGTGACCTAGCATGGGTTTGTGTTATGAAATAAGAGCATAAAGGGGTTGTGATTTAGTTTTGTTGATGCATTTAGGAAATAATTTACTCATTAAAATGCTGATGATTGTTTTTTTTTGTTTCAGGGCAGAGCATCAGGAGGTTCTGGAGGAGTTTAAGGAGGGTGTGAGAAGGTTTGCAGGTCAGTCACATTTTGCTTCTACCTGCATGTTCCACTTCCTTTCTATCAGTAAAAAGCTACACTTGCACAGATGCTCCTTAGAAAATCTTACCATGTTTGAAAATGTTCTCTATTCACACAAGTTTCTGTTAAGCATATAGCGAACGTACAAACAAGATCTACTGTTGCTTACGAACTAATACTGTAAAAAACAAGTTCTTACTAAATTCCAGTCAACGTTTAAAGAATTTATCCAGTGTGATCTGACGCGCTTTAGCAGGGGCTAAGTGGCTTCCTGTTTTTGTAGTAAATGGAAATGTTAGGCAAAGACCTGTAGGTGGCAGTAGAGGGTAGAGTTTTCGGGTAGTGATGCAAGAGACGAAGGGTTTCTTGGGATTTTACATACGAATATTACATACTGTACACGTTTTTGGTCCGATTAAGCGGAATTTTTGTCCAAATAAGCGGAATTTTTGTCCAAATAAGCGGAATAACATTACACGTATTTAATAGGATTTGGTTAATAATAAGCAGGCTGGTCCCATTAACCGGAATCGACTGTATTATAGATGTGATCGTACGATCACACAGGCTGCTCAGTAAAACATGTTACGTCAGCATCAGGTAGTGTCACTTAATAACCTCATTAAGTTGCCAAACTCATCTATTGCCAAAATAGACATGAAAAAGAATGTTGATAAGATAATGGGTTTATACAATAGATGGATAGAGGCTAAGATTAACATACAAATGTATGGGTGGGTGGATAGATAAACGGACAGCAGTGGGCCGTATATATGAATAATAATAATAGATGGAAAAAGTGTTTCTACTGTTACACTTAACAGCAACTAAGCAAAACTGATAAATTGTCAAGATGTTTACAAAATCATCAAATTGTAACACCAAATTAGATTACAAACTTCCAATGGAAGCCTAATGATTATAACTGTTCTCTAAAATGTGTTTATCTAGAATTAACAGAGTAGCATCGATGCGATTATTGTTTTTATCATAACTAACAACATCAACTAAGGTATCAGCTTTTCTGAAGAAATTTAGCATCATGGTGTCCATGATGACTGGAGTTTAGGACTGGCATTGCCACAGTTGTAGCTCTGCGGCTCCAACTGTTCCGCCAAACACAATTATACTGCAAATTAATTAAAACTTAATAAACGACATCTCATAATTACGAGTAACAACCATTCATAACTGGCGAGGGATCCGTTGTAGGTTTTGCAATTGAATCTTTAATATTGAATTATATCTAGAGTTACAGCAAATGCTTTTAGATGTTCCCACATATGTTGATTTTTGTGCCACATTTATGTGTTTATGTGTAGAGCAGAATACCCTAAAGTCAAAAAAGCAATGTGTATCGCTCTGGATGTGTGTATGCACACAATTTGATTAATAATACACTTAACCAATGCAATGGTAAATACACTTTATGATATTTAAGAGCAGATTACTTTTGCAGACTGTGTTTATAAAATTGTAGGTTGAGGGGTTTGCTTTAGAGTTTAAATAAATTTGTTAATACAATGCCTACTGAAATTGATGGGACTCTGTTGGAACTGCTGTGGCTTTAGGTACTGCTCAGGTACTGGACTATGGTCCAGAAGGTCCAAGGTTCAAACTTCTTTCACTGCTAGTCTGCCTTTGAGCCAGGTCCTTAAGCAAAACCACTGACCAATAATTGCTTGAAATTATATGTTTAATGTGTCAATTGTCTAAGTTGCTTGGAAATGGGACAGTGGAAGACTTTGGAGGAGTCATGGAAAAATAATATAGGACTGCTTCACAGATGTTCTGGAAAATTGTCACTGGTTGGAATGTATCACTGTGACTGAAGTGACCATAATGGTTAAAAACCATAGTGTAGGTGAGGCTGTAGGGGTCAATGACATCATACCATATATGCTGAAGGCACTACAGGATTCAGTGTTGCACAGAAGTTGGGAGTGTTTAGAGTGACCGTCTTGCTCAACAGGAATTTTTGGTCTGTTACTTTTTATAACTCTGTAAAGCTGCTTTAAAAAATGTCTATTGTAAAAAGCACTGTGTAAATAAACTTAAATTGAATTGAATGCCTTTGGACTGGAAACCAAGGTGGTAGTGAGTAGTTCAAAACATGAGACCAGTAGGTGTTTTTCAATTGTCTATGCAATGGTGCTAAGGAGGGGGCTCCATCCAATAGTCAAACCTGTAATTAAGGAGAAACAATGTTGGTTTCGTCCAGGCTGTGAAATATGCAGTCTGGACTCTTTATGATTGCCATGAGATTTGCGTCTATGTTTGGTCCTTTTGAGTCAAAGTCATTCTAGGTGGGTTTTGGACTGACAACTGAGGCTGAAATGGTGTCCATTAGGAAGGGCTAGAGGTGACATATCTGTCACTTGCAGATAATGTTGTCCTTTTAGCACCAGTCAAGGAAGCATTTGACATGCAATTGAGCGTTTCACTGCTTGATGTGAAGCAGCTGAGGTAAGTTTAAGGACATGTTACTCTCATGAACACAGTGTGTTGCTGTCTTCTGGTGATGGAAGAACACCTGCCCCTAGTGAAGGAAGTTCAAGCAGCTTGGGATCTCTTTCACAAGTCAAAAAAGTAATTGAAAATAAAGAAAAGGATTGGCTCGATGACAACAGTTTGGGGGTCCCTGTATCAGTCTATAGTGCTGCATCAGGAGCTTAGATCTTTTTTTCCTCTCTTTGATCATGAGCTTGAACCAAAAGAGTAATAATGTGGGTACAAGTGGCCAAAATTAGGTTCCAACACAGAGTTGCTGGGTTCATCAAAAGTTTGTCAAGCCGGATGAACCTCAGGGTAGAACTGCTGCTCCTTCGGTTTGAGAGGAACCAGTTGAGGAGGTTTGGGCATCTCACAAGGATGCCTCCTGGTCAGCTTCCGTTGAAGCTTTTCCAGGCACGTCTCTATGGACTGAGACCCTAGGGCAGATTCAAGACCTGCTGGAGTGATTTAATCTCCAAAAGGGCTTGGGGACATCTGGAGATTCCATGAAAAAAGGATAGAGCAATTTGGACTGACCTTCTCTGCTTGTTACCACTGTAAACCTCCCAGGAAAAATGGAAACTGGGATTTAAAGTTACATCCTACCATTAAGTAGTCCAGAGCCTAACCACTGAACCACCACTGTAGTCGCTCAGCTTTTGATTTAGCCTCTATACCAAATAATTTTTGTGTCTTGTCTGATCAATTTTTGCCCAACGTAGCCAAAATGGATACAATCATACTGCGGCTAAAAGTGGCTCAAATTCAATGTACTGCTCATTCCCTTAAAGGCTGTTTATTGTATTATTGTGGCCTGTATCTACTCTGGCTACTTTGGTTTTCTCTCACAGTCCAAAGACTTAGTGTTTGATTTTGGATATGAATGTGTAAGTGTTTGTGCTCTACGATGGATTGGCGCTCTGTCTTTAAGTGATGTGTATAACAGTTTAGGCTTTTGATGGTGTGTAGATTATAGCATTATTCTCGTGTTTTCAGCAGTATCTCTGACATACACACCAGTTGCATGATGTTTTCTTCTAAAAATATTGTATATTGTATATTTATAGTGGCATAAAAAGACCATGTGACTATAGTAATGGCTGATCAATAACCATTTTAGTGACTGTCCTGTTTTGCAGAACGCACTGTGGTCGTATATAACAAATACTTTTATGGTCTTAAAAATGTATGCATTATGTTTAGAATAGCAAATAATATGTCAAATTCAACGACATACAATTATATCCAATAGCTCTGGCTAATTCTGCGTTTTATACCTAATCTATTAACACCATAAGAACATTTCAATTTAGCTTAATTTAGTTTGTTTGGTTAAAATAACAGCATTTGGTGTGACAATATTACAGGAATGGGGTGGCGATTGGACAGAGGCGAGTGGACATTCAGTGGGTGTTACTCATGGTTCCAGTGTCTCTGCAGGAAGCCCAGATGATGAGAACATACCAAATTTCACCATAAACTAGTATGGAATGGAAGTCTGTAGCACCCCCTGCATCATGATGCCTCTGTCCATAGCTAAAATCTTAATTTTATTTCTTTTTATTCTTGTTTCTGCTTAGTGTTCATTGTTATTTGCAGCGTCACCTTCGTCGTCACTGCTGAATTGATCAGTCGCTATAAAAATATTGCGCATTTACACAAAGAAAATTGAATTCGATTGAGCTGAACAGATAGATAGGGAAGAAGAGAGCAGAAGAAAAAGTTTTAACTATTGAAGCAGCATGTATCAGTCTCATGGAGCATTCAGCTGCATACTGTATCATCAGGGGAATGGAGCTCTGCCTTCTTTCTTTTATAACAAAGAGGAATGAGTGAAGTGCTCAAGGGAGAAACTCTCTCTCTCTCTCTCTCTCACACTCACACACACACACACACACACACACACAGGCACACACAAAAGCTATTTAAAAGTCTTTTTGTACTCTTTTTCGAACTGCTTCGAGTTCTGGGCATGGAATCAGGCCTCGCTCTGTATCACGCCACAGCCTCTGCCTTAATACGGCTCCCCGCTCGCTGATCTCTGCGCTGCACACCAGCTGATCGATCAGCCCATTAATTCTACTTAGCAAAACAAGTGTGGATTTTAGCAGCCCACAAAGGCCACCTGTGCAGCCCAGGTCACCTTTACACCTCTTAAAGCCCACATTGATTTTCAGCAGGACTTATTTCATGAAGTCGCTCGCGGGACAGGACGCAGATGAAGATGAACTAGGTGGCTAAATCACTTTTCTTTAGCCCCTTTTCAACACCTTGCTACGTCCCACCCCCCCTCGCCTTTCTTCTTGTTATTCCGCCGCTTCACCTCTGTACCGTTCTGAATGTTTTCAGTGTAGTGCATCTGTGCAAGGATTATTCGGTCAATTGTCAGTGAACCTGTGGTGCGTTAATAGGATTGCAAGGGTGGGGGGCAAGAGCACACTTAGGAGTCTTAATAACATGTAGGACAGGATTGTACATGCAGAATGTTTTTGCTTGGTGCAAATATGGCTGACTTTATAATAATATTACAGTGATGCAGGACTATACAGTGTGCCACAGCATGCTGCTAACTTGCTCAGGACCATATCTGGAGTTAAGGACCATAAGTTGAAACGTGAAGTGGAGAAGGTTCACTGGGATCTTTTCTCATTCATCCTCCAGCTGAACATCTGTGTAGCTAGGGATCTGTTTAATTTATTAGATGTGTGAATTCACAGATTCTAGTTTGCCAGGGTTGTAGTTTTCATGGAAGTACATTTAATGTACATGTATGTACCATTTAACGACCATCCGATCAGCGTCCAGTCACTTTAACAACCTTTACGAATTTTCCAAAATTTTGAATAAATTTAAATGGGAAATACAAATCTTTTAACTCATATACACACACACACACACACACACACACACACACACACACACACACACACACACACACACACACATTTTCATAGAATGGGAAGTCAGTATATTGTTGTGAATTTAATTAATAAAGAGTGAGAGGGGCAAAAATATGATTAAATCCTTTCGGTGCTAAATTTATTTGAGCAAAAAATATTTCAGTGCAATCAGTTCGCTTAGATGATCATATTTCAGTGTATTTAATTTACAACATTAGGTGTAATGGTTAGTATTATTCCAAATAATTCAAAAACATTGAGATCATAGCCAACGGTGTTGTGTGGCAGTTCATAAAATGACCAAGATAATCAAGAGGTCTAAAATAGTTGAATGAAATTTCATACCTTTATTTGACTGAAGTAAAGGACATTCACAGAAGAGCTAGTCCCCCTAAAACCAGAGCCTTTCAAGGGACAGGAGGTAGGAGCGCAACCTAAGTGTATCTCTCTATAGTCAATGACAAAAAGCATAAATGCATAAAGCGATGGACTATGGCTGTAATTTAAATTTTGTAAAACCCATGCTCATTGCTACTAGAGAATAAGAGAGTGAAAAGTGATGCAGGCTTGGATAAACGCATGGTTGCTAATGTCCTGACCTGAATGTGGGTGGTGGGCGTCTGTCATTTAGTGCTGGAGGCAGCATATGGGAATGACTGGATAGATGCTCACTCAGCATGGACGTGTCCAGCAAGAACAGCTTGGAGTGAGGGCTGAGAAATGAACCAACATGTTTACATGGTCTCATTCCAAGCTCTTAAGTTTGTACAAGGCTGCACTTTAGGTCTGTACAGACTTAACACAAAACATACAAACTTGATGTGTTGTTGTAGCATATTTTGGAGCTGGGCTTAAGGAAAAGTGTTTTTAGGTCCAGATTTTAGGGTCAAATTACCCTTTTTCACTGTGTCCAATTCCAAAAAAGTCTCATTGCTACTCATTGCTGCTACCCTTCCAAAACGACCATTCCTGATCAAGTTTCGTCTGAATGTTCTACTTGGCGTGCTACTGAAGCTGCCAGATGCTGCTACTGCTCAGTTCTAAGGGACGTTCACACTAAAAAGCTGCCACTGTAGCCTATAAGAGCATTTTTTCTTATATTTTCCTTCTTGAAAACAGGTTGTATTGTAATAACGAGACAAAATTGTTATATACGGTAATTATATACCTTATACCATTGATCGGAGGCACTACATCTAGTCTAATGGTGGCCTAAAACTATGCACAGAACTGTATATCTTAATTCTCAATCTGATTTCTGTAAAATTGCAAAATATGCAACACCTGCAAGTTGTGATAGGGCCAGGGACTGGGAAGGTTGTGGAATATTATAGAGATGAACTGGTAACAAACTGGTACAAAAGGGGCACAAGTAGGCTTATTAGTTTTTAAAAAAGGCTGGGTTGACACTCACAATCTTGCTAAAACTCTGCCACAGTTTCTACGTACTGGTCCTTAATGCATACCTTTATCATCCACTGTTTGTAGAGTTTCACAGAATCTAGAGAATTATCTGTGCATAAAACATGGTTTGAAAAGCCCAATACTGAATGTGTATGATCTTGGATCCCTTAGTGGCACTGCATTAAAAACTGACAAGCCAGCGTCTGTCTTGGGGGTGTTAGTGCCAACGGCATGAGTAACTTGAGCACCTGCAATCGCACCATTAATACGGAAGAGCACATAAGCATTTTGGTGCAACATATGCTGCGGTATGAGATCTCATAAATAACACCAAGTCACATTTCTGCATGTATTAATACAACTTGGTTTCATAGTCAGAGCTGCTGGTGTTGGAAGAGCCCATCTGCAATATAGAACTGTCTCAGATTATAAATTATGGTGATTTTTAAAAATACGAAAAAATGCGACAACAGAGACTTCAGACTGCTTTTAAAATTACACTTTAGTTCGTCAGTGATCACAGAACCCAAGGAGGATGGGTCCTTTTTTGAGTCTTGGTCCTCCCAAGGTTTCTTCCTTACGAAATTCAGGGAGTTTTTCC
>JAUZSU010008548.1:0-11253 GCA_034780255.1 Parotocinclus maculicauda
CTTTGTGGAACTTTCTCCCATCTCCCTACTGCATCTCTGGAGCTCAGCCAAAGTGATCTTTGGGTTCTTCTTTACCTTCTTTTCTCCCACGATTGCTGGACGGCCAGGTCTAGGAAGAGTTCTGGTCGTCCCAAACTTCTTCCATTTAAGGATTATGGAGACCACTGTGCTCTTAGGAACATTAAATGCTGCAGAACTTTTTGTAACCTTGGCCAGATGAGCTCCTTGGGCAGTTTCTTTGACCTCATGATTCTCATTTGCATTGACTGTGAGGTCTTATATAGACAAGTGTGTGCCTTTCCTAATCAAGTATCACTTGTAAGTAGCTGTGGATAAGAGTGACTAGTCATTTTGTATTTCATAAATATATAAATCAGTAATAACTGTATACTGTGCATTTATAGATAACCAACTATTATTTAAGAGAATGTTCTTTCCCTGACTGTATGTACGCTAAAAACAGAACATGACACTTTTTTTTGGCAGGCACTAGTGTTGCTTTGATTTCAGTACCAGTAGGGAGAAAAAGGGGTTAGCCATCTGCTCTCTCTCTCTCTCTCTCTCTCTCTCTCTCTCTCACTCTCTCACTCTCTCACATCTGCTCTCTGTATGTTTGAGATAGCTAGTTAAAACAAAACACAGACAACAGGGTGGTTGTGTGCTTTAAATTGGGCATTGGCCTAACGTAGTCCGATTTTCAGTGCTTTATGTGAGAAGCAGAGGGAGCCAGCAGATGGCAGTATAGTAAAACAAACAAAACACACAGGTGCTAAATTGAATTGTGATTGTTGTTTTGTTGCCCTAAAACCGCAGTCTCTGTGCTGCTGCCCCACCCATTGCTCAACTCAGCTGATTGTTTGTTTATTAATCTCCATAGTGCATATAATAGGAAATACCCAGTTGTATTCTCTTCACAATGGCACATATTTTTACTAGAGAAAATGATTTTCTGAGTTTGTACATACTTTGGGTAGATTTCTGTATTAAATCCCTTATTTCAGAAAGGGGATAACTTAATACTACATGTTAGCACTAACAATAACCATGGATAATGAGGATATTTTTATTCTGTTATTGACTTAAATTGTACTGTTTCAGTCCTTGTTGTCGAAGAAAGTGCATGTTTTATTACAATAACTGGAATGATGAATAAATGAGAACACAAACACAACATGACATAATAATGTAGCTACCGAAAATGCTTTGCCACCCACAAGGTGAGGATGTGAGATCTTTCTATCCGTGTGATATTATAGAATAATATTTCAGTCTGGCCACCCCAACACCCACCCCCACACACGCAGACCCACACACTGTGCCACTTGATAGCAGGAGCTGCTGGGATCTCTTGGCAGACACAAAGGCTATACAGTTATTTATGTATTGATGAGAGGACACACCCTCACATAGGTGTGTTCCCACATGCTCCCTGAAACAGCATGTTTACTGATACTTATACAAATATTATGCATAAGTGTAATGATATAAAATGTTTCCAGGGATTAAAATACATAAATAGATAAATATATTAGGTGCTGTTGCGTTCTCAGCATAAGAGTACTACGTCTTTTCCTATAATACTTATTCAGATTGGATACACAGAAAAAACGAAATCTATGACACTCCATAATACACATTCTCTCCAGATCCTTCAGGGTAGTAGATCCTCTCTTTCAGTTAAGTTTAGATAAGAAGTCTGAGGTAGCAATGAGAGGAATGTTTTAGGTTCATTGTCACTGTGATGTATTTTTTGTAAGGATTTGAAACTTCTCTAAAATCTCTAAACCATGGCCCAGTTTACAGGCACAGGCTGCCAGATTTCTGTTGACCTTTTCTTGTTTCAGTTCTGTTTTCTCTCATATGGTCCATGTTTTTTGAAAGGCCATCTGACCATTCAAACGACAAACTGTCATTTCTTTTACCTTAACAACTAGATTGCTTTAAAAAAAATTCCATTATACGTCCAAGCATAAAAAATACATTTGGATTAGCATTTTTACCTATTTTAACAAGTGTGCCAATGAATATATAACCAATCCAGATTAGATGTCGTGTTTTGAAGATGACATGAAACATTTTGTTCAGTTATTCATAACCAGTAATTTGCTCTCACGTCAAATAAAAATACAGGATACAGTACCCTATAAAAGAACAAAGATGCACATTCTGTATATGTGCAGGCTGGAAATTACAAACAGTCTTTTTTCTTCTCCTGGAAGTGGACTGCACCATTCGCTCCTCCTGATGGGTAGGTATGAGAAACAGGGAGAGGGGGGACCAGCAGAGTAGAGGGATGGAGAGGCGTTGTTAATTTTTTATCATCCCCTCAGTTTGATCACGCATGGCTGCACCCATTTGCCCCTCCTCAGGGCCAGTGAGTGGGTACGAAGTGGAAGCGGTAAATGTGATTGGCTGTGGATTGTGTTTTCCTCATGACTGGTAATGACACAGACTGGTGATAAATCGGTGCTCTGTTGGATATGGCTGTACCTCTCTCTCTCTCTCTCTCTTTCTCTCTCTCTCTCTCTGTCTCTTCATGTGGTATTGCATGTTATCTCACACACAGCATTACCTATGTTAGGTGGTGATAACAGGGAGTAGGATGGACTGAACTAGACTATACTTGACTATTCAGGGAAGTGTCATGGAAGGAATACAGCATTTCTCTCGTTCCCATTCTTTCTCTCATTCTCCCTCATTTTGTCTGTTCTTATCTCATGGCCCTCCCTTGTATTGTTTCTCAGATGAGGCTGATCTGGACTGGTCAATTCAGATTTCTGTCTAGCCCTCCCCTATTGCCTCTCTCTGTCTCTCTCCCACCTTTCTCTCTGCTTGTCATTCTGCGGTTCTGCAGAGGGAGCAGGTGCTCCTCCTCTGCCTTTAAGCTTCCGAATTACTTGCTGCTGAAACACGGACTCCTTTGCTCATACCTCGTTTTCCACTCTTGGTTACTTGAGAGAGCTCGGATTCATCATGGCACATGCAGCAGCGCACCTCAAAAAGGCCCGAGTGGAGATGGAACAGCAGCCTGATGCTAAGGCGTTAGAGAAAGCGCGTGAAAGGAGGAGGCGCTCCAGAGAGCGGGCTGAGCGTAGACGCAAGGTACGCCGGCTTTTTCCATGCGCCCATCATCACTGACTGGGGCAGTGCTGCTTTCCAGATTCCCCCCTCAACAACTTCATACCCATCTCACCTTACCTATCTTTAGTCATCTGTTACATCTGCCCAAAATTCACTCACCCATCTTCATCTTTGCTGTTCACTGGACATTCCTGCAACCAGTCACAGTGCATTTTTATTGCAGACTCTCATATACCTGTAATAAGGAGCCTTTGACACTTATGAGTACTTATGAGTAATGTTGTTTCTTTAAGTTGAAAGAGATGTCCATCCCTTTTTTCTTTATCCTATCTTTTACGTAACACCAGCTTATTTTTGCACTGTCACGCTATACTGTTCTGTCTTGTTCTATATTATTCAGCCCCAATGAGCCAAGGCAGACCTCTTCATAGTGCATTTGAATGCGTACTAAGGCGATTTGACTTACGCATTTACTGTAAACCTACTGCAGCATCACGGATTCGGGCATTGTGCTGCTATGCGACTGTATTTGGGAATCCTCTGGCTGTAAGCAGTGCCTTGAGATCAAGGGCATATTTTAGTCATATGCAACAGAAAGTGCCGCATATTCTTATAGCTACAAATACAGACTAAATATATTTCATGATGGAGTATTTGTATAGAGGTGTGATTGAGTTTTGAGGGGTGTCATATGTAATGTCAGTGTGCTTCTCACATGGAAAATATGCAGTGATTCCCAGTTTCTTCAGCTTTGTTTCCTAAGAGACTGAAAATAATTGGTAACTGTCTCACCATCTGCCTCTATATTCATGTTAGTTCTATAAAATAGCTCTTAGTTCTTTCCCGTTTGCATTGTTTAATCAGCCTTACAAAACAATGCAAAGCATTTGTACTTTTAACAACATATATCAGTTTTGTATATGTTTATTATTATAGTATTATTGTATTATTGTAGTTATTTTTGTCTGTAAATAGTAATACTCAGGCTTATTTAACTAAGTACCCATATGACAGGAGATATTTTTGAACAGTCACAATGTAAATCCCAATGCTTTATAATTCTGATATTATTAACAAATTTTGTTGCAGCAGCATGTCATTTTTTAAATGTTGAGGTAATTATTGAGTATTTGGCTTTTAAACAAGCAATCATCATCAACAGTTGAAGACAGAAGTAAATCTGGAATACCACTGAACAGACATCAAGCTGTTGCAAAGGGATTTTAGTGGCCACAGTGATTGATTGTGCCACATCAATAACGAGCAGCAGCAGGACTCAAGCCGAACTGTAATATAAATTGTTTACAGCATGAGTGTACATAAGGAATTAAACAATACATAACATATTCTCCTAGACAGAAAGAGTGTATAGGCATTATCAATAAAGTGAAGTGAAGAGTGAAGAGTGTATATTTAATATCAATAAAGTGAAGTCTTAAATGTATTATGAAGGTTATTGTTCTAAACAGTTTGTAATGTGTACGGATTAATGGACATTATTCTAAAAATTAATGGTCAATAGGGAAATTGTGATGTGAAATGGCTATACATATATATATTAAAAAAAAAAAATATATATATATATATATATATATATATAAACTGCTCAAACAATAAACCCTTCATCTGTATACCATAATGGTAAGCACCATGCTACTTGTCTGCTGTGTATAACTTAATGCATGAGGCAATGCAAGGTTTGTTGACTATTGATTTTCCTTTGATTTTCTTCAATTAAATCAGTGATTTTTTAGCTCATGATTATACGTGATATTATGTCATCACTGTCTATGATCTGTAGCAGAGAAATCAGCAGTGGTATATTCAAAATGAATTATGACAGCACATTTCCAGTATTGTCTGTTTGATGTGAGGCAAACCTGACAAATGTGATTTAAGAAAGCATTTTTCCCATACGGAATAATGTAAATTGAATTAATCCTGTTTAAATGCATTAATGGAGTTGTATTGCACAGGTGCTCCCAGATTTACAATGGGGTTACATTCAGACAAATCCATCATATCTTTAAGGTATTATGAACCAAGTAGTTTAATATAGTTAAAACACTTAAACATTAACCAACAGGTGGCTAAAATAATTTGCACAAAGCTTAGTTTAAAATAAAGTGTTGAAAATAATAATGTAATTTAGTGGATAATGGATTAAAAGGGAAAAGTTTAAAGCAAAACCCTTGAACTCAGGATGCTAGCATATCTGATAAGCTAACTGCAGCATGATTCTAGCAGCAGCTGTGTACTAGAGGATCCAGTTTGTGTTTTTCTTTCAGTTGGTTGTTAATAGTAACCTTTTTCTGAAACCATGGTGAACAATTTGTAGTAAGAATACAGTACTGCAGAAAAACACGATAAACACAGTAGAGATCTGAACTAAGCGAAAACTATTGTGAATCTGAATTGCTGTGTACGAAATAGTGAAGTGTGAATCATGACTCATTCGAGTTTTGGCTAAAATGAGTTGCGCGGCTCAACTCAACAAGTTCTCCAGTTATTTTAAACCTAATTTATGTCTATGCAACATGGGAGGAAACTGGATTACACAGAGTAAACCCAAGCAGGGAGACCATGCAAAGTCTGAGATCAGGATCAAATTAGGGTTCCTTGGAGCTATGCAGTGACTGTTCTAACCACTTATGCCCCTTTATAGGCTACAGACACTAAAGGTTGTTCCTTTGCTCATACTTTGATTCATTTTGCCCTTTCCATCAGTGGCAATGTTAGTGTGTGGATCGGACTCAGCAGTGCTGCTGGAGTGCTTACACACCTCAGTGTTACTACTGAACTAAGAAAACAGTCCACCAACCAGTGCTGTGAGCACTGATGAAGAACTGGATGATAGCAAGCACAAAACTGTCTGACTTTCTGCAGGGTGACCATCTGCAGAATGGACCAACAAGAAAAATGTGTCTAATAGGGTAAAAAGTGAGTGTCCACAGTGTTTAAAAACTAAACTCATACATGTGCTACACACACTAAATGCAATTATATAGTTTAATATTTGGTCAAACTTTTTTCCACATCTAAACCTTTTATAGTGTCCTGGAATTGTAAAATAGGTAGGACAATGTTTTAGATTACAAAGGCTTACATCAGACTTGATCAGGATTATATGGTTGTTGAATATGAATGATTAAATGACTGGTTATCTGAATTGATATTTTAGATATCACACTCAAGACTTGTTTGTGAGAAATGCAAGCTACTTTGGAGAAGTTAACTTACTGGATAATATTAGGTAGGTGCTACAATTACACAAGATTAAACATAGTGTGTTTTTTTAAAAACAATTTAATATTTAATATTTAGAAAATGATGAAAGATAGTGATATAGTCATTCACTATAGCATACAACATGTACACATTGGTTTTATAATCTTTATTAATGTTTCCTTTATCGTTATATCAGCATTTTCCATCACAGTCACTTGTATTTTTGTATGCTTGCAATTTCCACTTTTTACACTCCAATTATATGTACATAGACTTATATACCACTCTAGTTTTGAAGTTGATTTCCTTTGGATCTGTGCTTTTTATTTGCTCACCCTTGCTCACCCAACGCAGTCACGTTCAAAAGCACAACGTTTTGTTCATGTACAAGTGAGCAGGTTATCCTGGTAGGGTGATGGGTTAAAGCAATATGTGCATTGCTGCTGGCTTAAGATCCTCAATAAAACAAATCCTGCACATCTGGCATCACTGCCTGGGACTGGCATATGATAATCCGGCTTTTGTAATTCGAACAAGTGACTACATCATTTGTGCCCTAAACTATAAGTCAGTTATTTAATTTATTTTAATAATTTTGTCGTAAAATTGGATTGGTATGTGCATGTCATTACATTTTTCATTTAATCAGTGTATCTGTTTGAAACAATAGTATTTTGGATAATTTTACTGTAAAAGATTGATTCTGCCTTAATCTACAGATTTTGGTCTAAACATGGTATTATTTTAATCTTAGCATTTTGCATAATGGACAGGCATGCATAATTTTGCAGGCAGGCTTCTTGGTTTCATCCTTAATCCTAATTTTATATTTTTAACCAATAAAACAGGTATATCTTCTGCTTTTTCCTAACCCTATCATTTATTGTCAGTATATATAATACAGTTCAAATGCTGATAAATGGAAATAAAGCATCAAGCTTTGCACTTAACAAAGGCAGTTCAGCTATATGAGTTCCTATGGCAACATAGCCCCTGACATGGTGCGTTTTTGTCTTTTATCCTGCTATAGTAGACTAGATGTTTTATTGAAAACTGTTTTACTCAGGTTCAATTTGACATATCTGAATATTACCTGTGGCTATATACATTAGGTTATTCTCTGACCAACAATTTTTGTTAGTTTCTGTTTTTGAGCTGGTGATACATTCTTTGTGATACAAAAGCCACAGCTTTTTATGCATTACTCTATATTTAACTTAACATGTTAGTTCTATGTCTTTTACGTTTGCATGTATGTCCACGGTCTGATATAAATTTTTTCAATTTCTATGGGCATTTACGCTGCTTAAATCATGTATTACCTGGTCAAGATACATTTATATGTTCTAGTACAACAGTTGTAATGATAAGGAGTTGCAATGTAACAGTGCAGCCGCTGGTGCAGAGAGTTTTATTAAACTCAAAGTTTTGCTAAGCACGTGGCTTTAACATGAGCAGACTGAGTGCTAAGCAACATTTGTTTGGTTTTTATCTCCGAGATAATAATCAAGTGTTGCTGCTCAGGGGAATTACATGCACTGTATCTACACACCGCAGTGTGACCATCATGCATGGATCTCAAGGAGATTTACACTTTTTGTGGTAAGAAGCTGATCATAATTCACATTGGAACACTTTAGAGATGCGAACTTACCTAAAACATGTCTTTGAAATGTTGGAAACCCACACAGCCATGGGCAGAACTTGAAAACTTCACACAGGCAGATTCTCCCTGTTCCAGGGAGGGATCTTAAGTTGTGCACTAACCATTATACCACCATGATAGTCCATTATGACCATGTTTTCCTAAAACCCTATTGAGCTAGGCTTGGTAAAGAAACAGATCAGTTGTTTAGGAATTTATTTTAAGACATAAGTGCTGACATTCTGACTGCAACTACAATAACTTGATGCTCGTATAGTACAAGGTAGAGTTGTGAAGTTAAGGCCTTATTTAGTTTTTGTTGATTGTTTTACACTAAGTCTTATATGGGCAGCTGTATGAACTATATGGGCTGGACACTATAGCAGGGTAAAATGGGAGCCCTTGGGTAACATGTAGTCTAGGCTATGGCTGTATTCTTAATCAGTTATAATGGCACACAAGGGAAAACCTGTCAGTAGCGTGTTGTAGTAATCCAGTCCGAAATACAATATTGGAAATGTACCTGAATAGCTCCACGGAGAGAACTGGCTAAATCTTGCACATGTTTTAGAGAAGAAAAACCTGCATGATGGAGACAGCTTTTACAGCATCGATAATGAATGTTATCTGATTATTCCAGCAATTCTAAGTTTGCAATATTTTGGTTTGAAGTTTGAGAACTCACAACTCACAAGGTAGATCTCAAGACCTCAAAGTGAGGAGGTTTATCCAGGCATGTAAAGCAACTTAGATTTGCTGCTGTGTAGCTTGTAATGGGCTGACAGCAATAACATTGTCCTCCAGACAGTCTGTTATGCAAATTCATGACCTGAGTATCTGATAGAGTGAATGTGAATGAGAATCTGGGTTATATGTCAAAAGCCTGACAATGGTAGGTAAAACCAAGTGAAAATGTGAACGCTTTATATAGAATTCTTTATTTTTCATGTATCACTATTTTGTTTTTGGTGAATAAATACTATGAATACTATTAATCCACTATAGCCTGTAAATTTAGATCTTCTTATACCCATGCTTTTCTCTAACATCACATATAGTAAACCCACATATGTTTAATTAAATCACCTCTTTGTAGCCTATGCAGGTATTTGTAGTCATTAGCACAGCGTATGCTCTCTCAGCATGTAAGTGCAGCTCTTTTGTACCCAACCCCCACTTGGTGTTTACCACAGATTAAACATGTTTGCTTTCTGCTCCAAACAAATGATTAAATCCTGCAATTTGATTGTAGTGACTGTTAATCAAAATCCTCTGGATGATGCAGTGCTTAATTCAACGTTTGTGAGGGACAGTGTTGTAAAAGTGATTAGTGCTTCTGAAGGAGTTTGGCTTAGCCGCATTGCAAGCACATTATAGCACCAGATTGAACCTAATTCTTCATATTATCATTTATAACATCAACTTCGAATGTAAAAACTCCTATCTTGGTGTTTATTGCACTTAGCGATGACGAAACCTTGGATTGGAGAAGTGGATTGAGGTTATTCGGCTGTTATTATGACATGTATGGATTAGTTAATCTGCATTACTGTAACCAAATTTCTATTGCTTTTCTATTGGTTTTAATCATTTAGTAACATTGTCGTTTTAAATCATGGTATACACCAAGGAGCCAATCTCTCAGATTAAATAACTTTAATTATGTCACCTGCACATGTCAAGGTCTGGGGTGTATTAAAAAGTTTTTTTTAGAAACAGTTGGTTTTTGTTGTCGACCTCTTGAAAGTTGAAGTAGGTGAAGAAAATGCACAAGGTTCAGAGAACTAGTTGAGGCATGACACGTAACAAAGTCATTTGTACACTATCTTGCCAGAAGTATTCACTCACCCATCCAAATCATTGAGTTCAGGTGTTCCAATCACTTCCATGGCCACAGATGTATAAAATCAAGCACTTAAGCATGCAGACAATGCTTGTGAAAGAATGGGGTGCTCTCATGATCTCAAAGAATTCCAGCGTTGTACCATGGTAGGCTGTGATCAGGAACAACACGACTCTGCCACGAATTGGTAAGCCACGTAAAATAACTGAGCTGGGTCAGCGAATGCTAAGGCACATACTGAGCAGAGATTGCAAAATTTCTGCAGAGGCAATCACTACAGACCTCCAAACTTCATATAGCCTTCAGTTTAGGTTAAGCACAGTGTATATAAAGCTTCATGGCATGGGTTTCCATGGCCGAGCAGCTGCATCCAAACCTCACATCCAGTGGTGTAAAGCACACCGTCAATAGACACTAAAGCAGTGGAGACGTGTTCTCTATAGTGATAGAGATAATCTGGCAACCTGATGGACGAGTCTGGATTTGGTGGTTACCAGAAGAGCGATACTTGTCTGACTGCATTGTGCTGAGTGTAAAGTTTGGAGGATGGGAATTTTAGTGTGGGATAGTTTTTTAGTTGGGTTCAGTAAAATGAACTTTTTGCTCAATTTCGTGCTCCCTACTTTGTGGGCACAGTTTGGATATGGTTCTAAAATCACTGCTCTGCAAAGTTCTCTTTATTAGTCTCTGGTTGTACAGGGTAAATCTATACTGCTCCCAAATATCATGTACTAACTGATGAACGAATAACTAGGGGTTTAGCGATATACAAATTTCACAATACGAAACACATTTTGCTGTTTTTGCTCCACGATACGGTACATTTTCGATACAACATGGAGAAAGACAATGATTTTAATTTCCCTTTTATTTTTTTGATGTAGAGGTCACAGAGGCCAATACAAACTAAATTTTTGGAAAGGATGACTGGTACTAGAAGTTTTCATAGAATATGAAATATATATACAAAATTAATATACAAAAATATACAAAAGAACCATACAAGTCTTAGTATGATAACCTGAATACATATGGAAACTGAACCTGCTTCAGCCAGTTTTTTTACAATTTGATCCTGTGTTTCCTTATAAAGTGCGACTATTACTTTCTGGGTAAAATAAGTGCGAGATGGAATTTCATAACGAGGCTCAATTACCCCAAGCAAATAGTGGAATCCAGGATCGTCTACAACAGAGTAGGGCTGCAAATCCGAAGCTATAAACTTCCCTATGGCGCGAGTAATTTGCTTTGCCCGTTCACCATCGGCACTTATTATCGGCTGCTTAAATGCTGTGACTCATGTTTTCTTTTTGCTCCGGTAAGTGACACATTCGAATGGTGTCTCTGCAAATGAGTTTGCATATTGGAAGTACAAAGCAGATTCCAAAAAAGTTGGGACACTAAACAAATTGTGAATAAAAACTAAATGCAATGATGTGGAGATGGCAAATGTCAA
>JAUZSU010008559.1:0-11252 GCA_034780255.1 Parotocinclus maculicauda
TATTATGCTTCGCATGCTGAGTACCTATACATTGTGTTGTAGATTGTTTCGAAAAACTTGGTTGCAAATTTATTTTTTAATGAACAAAGTTGGTAAGTAACAGTAGTTGTTGTTTGTACGTTCGCTATACGTGTAATTCGCACAATGTTCCATAGCACGTCCCGTCTTGTAACATAGGGCATGTTCGTTTAATCGGACCAGCCGGTTATTTGACAATCGCGTCCCGATGTGGTCCCATTAACCGGAATCGACTGTATTATCCCCAAAATGACCAAATCCCTTAGCCAGAAGACAAAAGGGTTGTTGTTAAAATCCCAACAAAAAAGAAACAAACCTTGGTACCAGGCCAAATAAATTTTCAAATTTTTTATAATATTGCATTTCCTAAATCCAATAAATCCACCAAAAACTTTCATTATGATAAAAAAAATCAGGAAAACAGACACAGGTTGAATAATAATACAATTACAAAAATAATATAATGAGATTTTAGATGTATTGGCTGTATTTAAAGCACCATTTCATGGACGTTAGTAATGTCACCCCGTCCTTAGTGTGTTCTAGTGTGTGTGGGTATGGGGTGAGATAGCACTGTAAGAAATCTATAGAAGACCATCAGAATGCAGGAGATATTCTGTGAATGAAATGGAAATAGGAAGAAGCATAGAGAGTGAACGAGGACATGGGCGTTACTGTTTGAACCCATGTCGATTCCTTTAGACTATGGGCCAACAATATTTTTCTCAGGACAGGCTGGAGGCAAAACTGGCCAAACAGAAATGCAACACACAGGTATGAATCAGCCGTCACACACAATGGTCCCTAATAGCGCTAAACGACTCATGTGCTGCAAACTGCTAAATGTTGTTCGCATTTAAACCTGAATGCCTTGTTACTTTAAACGAAGTGTTTAGAATAAATAAATAATTTATTAATTAATATAAAAAATAAGTCATTTACCACACACAATAATTCACTCTCCTAACCAACATCATAATTAGAAATGTGTGGAGTTTGCATTCAAATTTATTTATAGAGAGTTTTTTTATAACGGTGCATTGTCTCAAAGCAGCTTTACAATCTTATATTATCTTAAAAGGCCAATCCCAAATTGAGTGGCAAGGAAAAACTCCCTGCATGTCCTCCCCGTGTCTGCCTGGGTTTACTTTGTGCTCTCCGGTTTCCTCCCACAGCCCAAAGACATGCGTGTTAACCGGTGTCTCTAAAGTAACCCTTAGTGTGTGACTGTGCCCTACGATGGATTGGCACCCCATCTAGGGTTCCTGCCCTTGCTCCCAGAGTTGCCAGGTGGGCACTGGCTGGCCCGCGACCCCGTGTGGATTTAAGATGCAGTTCAGTCTAGACACCAGTTTTGATATGAATACTTTAATAACCTTAATAGGAGTGTTACATAGAGTGCTATGAAGGGGCATTTTCTATGACTTTGTTTATTTAGATGGATCGTGGGCAGGGTCTTACCTCTGATCAATTCGTAATCTGGTATCTGTGGGTGGCAGCAGAGCTTTGGTCTGTGGATCCAGTTCATTCAGCTCAAGAGCAAACTTTGTGAAACCATAGTACTGCTCATAGTCCGGCGGCATGAGATCTACACAAACAGAATACATTCTTTTTTTATGTTTTTTAAGATACATTTCTGCTGAGGCTCTAAAGGACATACTGGATCTTAGTTCACTTCTGTGCTTTATCTTTCCTGTTGGACCATGGGGATATGATGCAACACATTTTGAGGACCAAAAGCATTCAAACATGATGGACAGACAGGCAGAAGCCCTTTGGTTACAGGTTTTTGCCCAGTCTACTGATGTGCTGGCTGAATATTGCTCATCAATATTACTTCTTAATAAAGTAAGTGCTTTTACTTTTCTCTTTCAATCCATTACTCAGTAAATTACATGACTTAAATAAATAAGGTTTGTGTTAAGGTTGTGTTTGTTTAACATAAACTGGAGGTTAATGCAAGCATTTTAAGCATTAATTGACTTATCGTTACTTATCACAGGATCCACTATTATACAGTATAAATTGCTCTACCAAACATCCATCGTAAATCAGGTAGCACCTGTTCAGCCCAACTCCATTATTGTTTATATCGCCTTATACAGTGTGGATTATCTGGGGATCTGAAACAGATTCATTTAGTTTATGTTCTTTATAAGACAAATTTGCTCAGTACTTTTTTGGTTCATGACAAGGCTTCTGGTACCGAGCTACCACTGTACTGTCAAATGATGTAAGAAAATACCAACATTGAGCAAATGATCTTACTGGTTCTCCAGATGCATGTAGCCGAGGGTGGGCTGCCATAGTACATGGCCTCGTGCCACTTCCCAAAAAGCTTGTGAATGACCTTTCCTTTGTGATCCATTATGGCTCCCTCTACTTCGTTCACACTCGAGTTCCAATACTTTGCCTGTAATGCAAACAGATAGACAAACAGTAGCATCGTCATGAGACTGAGTATTACTACTGCACGAACGAGGAAGATTCATTTAGTTTATGAGGTCTGACTCGGGGAAAAGTTGCCCTCATTAGCCCATAAGATGGGCCCTTATAAGTAAGTTACTTGGACTCTTGTTAGTTGTAAGAGCGTATTAGTTGTGACTCTGTCACACTACCATATAGTGTGGGTAGGGACCGCCTGGGAAGTGTGGTATCGTTACCCCCAAAAATGTCTATTTTAGCACAAGGAATATGGTAGACAGACTAACACATTTAGTGCAAGAGTGTTTATTAGTGAAAAAAAACACTGGATAAAGGCCAGAGTGGACATGTGGACAAATCCATAAAGGACATGGCTGACTAGGGGTGTAACGATACACTCTGTAACGAGTTCTTTTTTTCACAATGTTCAATAAGTCATTCAATATATGACATTGTTTATCCCTTTTTATGTCTTATGTAAAATAAATGTAACAGGTTCTTAATTGTAAACAAAATGCTCTATGGAAGCTTCATCATATCTTACATAACCAAATAAAAAACATTGTTGGGGCGGCACAGTGGCTCAGTGGGTAGCACCGCTGCCTCACACTAAGAAGGTCCCGGGTTCAATCCCAGGGTGGAGCGGTCTGGGTCCTTTCTGTGTGGAGTTTGCATGTTCTTCCCTTGTCCACGTGGGTTTACTCTTGGTACTCCACAGTCTAACGACAAGCGTGTTAGGTTAATTCGTATCTCTAAAGTGGCCCTTAGTGTGTGACTGTGTGTAGTGTGTGACTGTGTGCATGATTAGCACCCCATCTAGGTTTGTTCCTGCCCTTGCACCTAGAGTTGCCGGGTGGGCACCGGGTGGCCCGCGCCCCCATGTGGTTTAAGCAGAAGATAATAGATGAATGGATGAAAAACATTGTTGTAGTCATCATTATTTCCTGAAGAATAACAATTCAGAATAATGACAATAATAACAGAATAATAAGTCACTCTGTAAGTGCCCTCTGGTGACCAGAACAAGCAACTGCATCGATTGTGTAACAACAAAAACGCATAATCTTAACCCATTTTGCATCAGGATGCATCGTTACACACAGATGAGAAAGAGCAACATCGAGCATGTCTTTTACTGGACCATCTTTCTATAGCAGCTAACAACAGCAGCTGGGGGTTCTCCAAAATCAGTCACGGGCCCATTACGAAACAAGACCGGTGAAAGAGATCAGGTTACGACTGCAGCCTCGGTTTGTTTGATACATCGAGTGGATAGGTCCATCAAATATTAAAGTTCACTAAGCCTGTAGGCTTCCTTTGCTTATTCTGTGCACAATGCTACATTCAGTGTGTACTCCCGCTCAGAACAAGGTGCCACCGCTGGGCCACTGTGAGTCAGAACTGACCTATAGAGTCCTCTCACTGTCCTCTGATTATCTCATTCGCTCTATACCTCCATATTATCTCACTCCTTAAAAGCTTTAAAAGGAGTCGTTCTCACCCCTACAGCAAATGTCAAGTCTTCCACAGAGAGACTGGTGTCCCTGGTTGTGATAGGTCAACGTAACGTGTGTCTGCCTCTCATTCACACGCGGCTTTTAAGAGCACAGCAGGCCTCTGCAGCACAAGCGGATATGATTCAGGGTCAGCTGCTTCAAACACCTCTTTCTTCTTCGCAACATGAACCTAAAACGTCCTATACTGAAATGGATAAGGAGCCAAGCACCCCAAGAGACGGGGTGACGTCATTCATTAGGCCACATGTTCTTAAATCAGCCTCGACTGATCCAACAAATGCAATAAAATTGAAAACATGTCCTCATTTAATATGCAGGCAGATTCGAACGCAAAGCAAGGCGCCACAGCTGTGCTCAGTCAGTGGAAAAGGTAAAGTCAGCATGATTTCACGAACAGTTTGCAAAAACGGAAATAGATATTAATCCCACCCAAAAACCTGGTATGTCGGGAAAACTTGAATTGATCATGCAGTATCGTAACATTTCCAGCGTAAATAAACATTTTTAGCCGAGTGTAGAGGTTAGTAATCTGCTCTGTTCATGCAGAGCACAAAATACATACTGATGTTTTTTTTTCTCTGTACCTGAATTACAAATGAGACTGTTGATTGATCCTCATAAAGAAATAGTTCTTTTATTTGGTAGTAAATGTATATATTTTTGAATGATTATGCGCATAATTAATTTTTTTGGCCACTTCAGGTAGCGCAGCAGTAATCCATTATCTTCCGCTTCATCCACACAGGGTTGCGGGCCAGCCGGTGCCCACCCAGCAACTCTGGGCGCAAGGGCAGGAACAAACCTAGACAGGGCACCAATCCATCGCAGGGCATACGTACACCCAGCCACACACACAGTAAATCCACGCAAACACGGGGAGGACCCCCCCCTGGGATTGAACACTGCCCTAGTTAATGTCCATACTATGTAATTATTTACCTAATTTCTTTGGTTTACACATTTTACTATACTTTTGGTTTGGGATAGTTTTGTTTTTAAACCTCCGTATTGTGTGGTGGGCTGTGATTATGTTTGTTATTCATTTATCATCAGATTCAGCACTCACTGTTCTTGCTCCAAATTTGTCACTGTGGCTGTTTCTCACTGCTTTATGCTTGAATTGCATTCTGCTTTCCATTCGGATAAAATCAATTAGCAATTTATAAAGGTTATAATCGTGGTATTGTGGCATCTGATGAGATCTGAGGAGTAATAATGTAAAATGTGAAAATGAAGTGTGAACTGGCTCTTTATTTGACATGTGTGGTACATGTGTTTACAGCCTTAAAGGAGAGGACATGAGAGGCAATACCACAAATGTTTGAACAGTAGCAGCCAAAGCTACTCCACAAGGGTACGCCACAATAGCACAGAAGTATGACTCCGCAAATTATGCTATGAAAAATAAACCAGACCAGCTCAACAGAATGCAAAGAGTAATGCGAAAAGTGTAATGCAATGCCTGCAGGAACTTTTGACTGTTTATTGCGTAATATGTTCAGCAACACGACCAAATTTCTTATCGAACCTTTGAGTGTAAAACACCTCTGTAATACCTCTGTAGTACTACCACACTCCAAATCACAAAATACATAAACTTCCTAAGCTTTTAATTGTAGCCAAACTGTGCTGATACAGCTTAAAACTCAAGCAAACAAACGCACAATTCTACCAGTGCATAAACAAAATAGCACTTACAGCAGGCATGCCATTAGTATAACTTTAGTAGATGTAAAGTTATTATTAGTACAGCTTATCTATTTATGTTTTTACTGTATAAATTAGATAAATTATGCTAATAGGTATTTAATGACCTTATATGGAAGAAGTGTTTACACAGCACATCATGTTATGATGACTTTGGCTCTGCTTCAGCAGATCTGTTCCTTAACAGTTCATAGCTTACAGACATCTGTTTCTGATTGAATTAAATGCATTGTTGTGCATTATCTAATTCCCGCTGTGAGGGAACCAGTGGGAGGAGGCAGGCGGGGCTCTTATAAAGAGAAGATTCATAAATATTTGAGAGTATGCAACAAAAGACTTACACATGCAATTCTGTATGATGTTCCCCATTGTATACTGGAACCATTGTATCTTTTTTTCTCTTCCCAAGAAAGATACATTTATAATGTATATGAGCTGTGAGCCTTGGTGATAAGAACTGGATGCTGGAAACGAACGCTGGTGCTCTTTAAAAGATGGTTCGATGCGTCGATGGACTCTGATGAACCTCTGTCTTTGTCCAGTGAATTCCAGGTCCTTGTCAATTTGACAATGAATAAATACATGACTAGTTACAAGTCACAAGAATTCAGTACTATTACTTTTCCTAGCAGGGATCATACTGCAAAGATTACACCAGTAACTAGGAAGGTGTAGTAAGAGTAACAGCAAAACAAGGAGAAAATATTTGTTTCTAAACATAACGTGTCCTGTATGGGAAAAATGTGTTAAAGAAAATATACCTCAATAAAAGCATTTCTCTAAAACAGGGCTACAAGTCTAATATCCACAACACGTCCCAGGCAGTTCTTATATGACTCACATGCGATAGGTAATCTGCTTTTATGCTCTTGTTTTTGCTCTTGGCGACACTCTCACAGTCTGAGCTATGCAGGTTCTACTTCTAAATGACTGTCCATTTGCATTTGTAGGTGGGACTACATTACTCATAGCACCATATGCCATCAGAGCCTCTGTATAGATGTGTCCATAATATATATTTAGCCTGGTATATGTCCATTGGGAAGCAAGTGTCATGAACTACAGGAAATAATGTTAAAGGGACTTTATTATCTTAGTTTGCTAGATAAGTGTGGTGTGTGAGAATGTATTGTATTTGCTCATGCTTTAACTAATCACAGTGCTAACCGACGCATATCAAGTCTCACACGTGCACTAAGACGTTGTGTTTATGTTTTAATTTTATAAGGCTGCTGACCAGAGTAATAAAGAACATCAGGACCATATTTATGAGTGAACATCCCAATGACTGTAAAGTGGTTTTAAACTAAAAATGTAAATGAAGAAATAGCATACAAATAATTATAATAGTGGTGCTTAGTTGGCCCTGCAGTTTAATATGCTCGCCAACTATTAGGGACCTGTTATGAAAGAGGGATCAACCCTTTGAGATGGTGGGGCCATTTATAAGAAGATGACAACTTTATTTCCAGCATGAAAACTTTCTGCTCTTAACTGGGAACGCGATTAAAAGCAAAATGATGCTGCTACCATGTGCACTACTCTAACAATAATACATTTTTTAAAAGTGTTTAAAAGCTGTTGTTATCTGGTAATAAATATTTTTTTAGTTGCAATAAAACGTACTTTTTTAAAGTCATAAACGAGACAGATTGCAAACAGAGAAAGCATATTTATAGCTTATATATGTTGGTTTATGTTAAACAATTTTGTGTCATTGTGTCTTGCAGACCGAGCATTCCAGGCATTAAATAAAAAATAATGCTGTAGCCAACTCTGTGATTACTGAAACTTGAGGAAAGACACAGGAGGAAGAAAAGAGAGCATGGCGACTTTTAACTTGGATAATGTTGAGGATCTATATGAAATAGGTGAAATCCTGGGCAGGTAAGGATTTGTCTTAATATTTTTATATTGCATGCCTTATATTGAGACAAACTGAAACCCATCTTACTCACATCATGTCGTTTATAAGGAACACTGTTTTAATAAAGGTAGAGTTTTGTGTCATGGATCCCACAATGTGTTGGAACCATTACTTTGATTTGTTTGTTGATGGTTGGTATTATTAAGCCTAGAGTGTGCCAAGTAAGGATTCATCAAGAAATTATACAACCTCTATAAGCCAGGATTGTTGACTCGATGCTGTTGGGACCAATTTCTGACATTACCATCTCAGCAGAAGTTTTGTTGCACCCAACAACTCCTTTTGCTAGCCAACAGAAATGGAACCTTATGTTATCTTGTGCTGTTGTAGCGCATTCACCTCAAGGTTAGAGGTGGTGTGCATTCTGAGATGTTTTTTTTGTATAAATAGGATTTCTGGGTTACTGTCAGATTGAACTAGTCTGACTATTTTCCTTTCTATAAGACCTTTCTGTCATTCTGTGTATTACATTATCCTGAGCAAATGCTACTCACATAATCCAGTTCGGCACCAACAGTAATGCCATAGTCAAAATCACTGAGATCACAGCTTTTCCTCCAACTGCCTGTTCATATCTGCATGATTTTATGCATTGCACTGTTGTCACACTGCTCATATACTGCTCACAGAAATTAAGGTATATTTCAAAATGAAATAGTCCATAATGAAATATCCCCTCATTTTTGTGAGCAGTGTATTAGCTGTAGTGTAGATGGTGTGAAGAATTTTAAACAGTGTAGAGGACAAGTGGACTTGCTCATTATGTTTCTGCCACCCCAGTGGTCATTTTGGGCAGGTACGTGAAGTGCGCGAGAGAGCTACAGGCACCCCGTGGGCAGGAAAATTTGTGAAGCTGCGGCGTGGTGCGGGGAGCCGTCTGGGCATGGAGAGAAAGTGCGTGGAGCAAGAGGTGGAGATCCTGCAGGGCCTTCAACACCAGAACATCATGGCCCTCAAAGATGTTTTCGAGAGCAAGGCTGAGGTGGTCCTCATCATAGAACTGTAAGTGTCAGGGTTTCACTGTAAGCTTGTTGTCAGGCATACAAAGACAAATCAAAAAGTACAAATTTGCTTGTTACTAAATTGTTAAGTGCCCTCATTAGACATTAGAAAATTAACTTGGAAAAAAATATAACTGCCCTAAAAGACCTGTCCTAAAAACATGCATACTTTCAGTCAATATAGCATATTTCTTTGTTCCTGCACTCCTATACTTTTCTTTGGTCACAAAAACTATGTAATTATAACCCTACAACTAATTTACAATAAATTCAGTGATCCAAAACAGCTTCCACCAACAGTAAAACTGTGGACTGTGGTAGCTTAGTGGTTAAAGTACTAGAGTTATCTTGGTACCTTAGTTTGGCTTTGGAGTAAATTGATAGATATACCATTCTGTACTATCCAGTCATTTCACAGATCTCGCTCTAGATCTCTTTTTACATGTACAGGCTTTTTATTTAATTGTTTCCACTTTTCCCTAAGTAATACATAGTGTTTGTACGTGGTCATAGAAAATTGTCATGCACAATGAAATGAACTTACCCTAAAAGATAAACTCTAAAAATGCACTCCAGAGTCAAGAAAAATATCAAAAGTTATGGTTATCATTTCATTTCATGATGTAAAACCCAACCAATTGTTCTATGGTTGGTACCAATGGATCTTTCATCTTAATGCTTCATGTTTCATTTAGTCAAAATGTCTGGATAGTGCGCTTGTAACTTGCTACAGTTAAAAAACTACAACAACACAAAGCAAACATGTATATGATTTTCCTGCTGTATTAACAAATATGAAACTGGTTATTGATGTCTTTTTCAGTCATTCATTGTCTTTATTGTAGTCAGGGTTACAGAAGTGCCGGTACGTAGCCAGCGACACAAGGCTCAGGACTAGAACAACCCTAGACATGGCGCCAATCCATCATAGGGCACATGCACTCACACACTCACATACGCCAAATCACCAAATAACCGGGGAACCTGGGCCCAGGGTCAGAATTGAAGCAGGGACTGTTACGAGGCTCACCTCAAACTCCATGTCCGCTCGCGGCTCACCCCAGGAGCCGTTACAGAGCGTCCAGTGATGCCGGTTGTATCCCGAGTTTAATTGACGACGTGGTAACGAACACCTGGGGTCTCTACTATATAAGTTCCAGCCCCAGCGTTGTTCAGCGCCACGGCGTCACACACACGCAGTACGCTCAGTTGTCCGTTCGCTACGTTCCATTGTGTGAAACGCTACGGATTATTTGTAGCCAGTCGGTAACGTCCCGAGGCTTATAGTGCCGACGGACGCGTACGGAGGAAACCCCGAGGTACTTTCTGGTTCAGGGACAGAATCAGGGTTTCTCTTCCCGTCCTACGTCGGCTGGTAAACCAAGCCTCACTCCGGTCGACTGTGCGACTCAATTTGAGACGCGCCCACTTCCGGCTTTTTCGTGCGTCTTGCGCACTTGAGCTTAGGCTTGCTACTCGATTTAGGAAGCGTCAAGGAGCGGAACAGGCAAGGAGACTTTGGATTAGACAGATTAGAATCATTGGAAGCAGGTGTAACCACTATTCATGACTTCAAAGAGACACAATGAAAACCCTGTTCAGAATTCAGAAATTATAATCTACACAGGTTAAAGACTATTGAGGAGGTCGTGTGAATACCAAGGCAAATAGGAGTTTAATATATCACAGGCAAAACCTCAGTACTCAAAATATCACTGTGTTAAGCACAATACCAGACAATAAATCCCTTGCCCTAGTGAGTTAAACCTGAGGCACATTATTGGAGAATCACTAAGTTAAATAATACAGGTGAAATACACTTTTTTTGTATTGTTAGATAATGGAATATTAAACAATATAGATGTTGCATAATGTTGCATAAATACCTTAATGAAATCTATTAGTCATTGTTTAGCAAGTGTTTAAATGTTATTAAATTGTCATTCCCTCTACATGAAGATGGTATTCCACTTGTGTTTTACTATTTTAATGTATTTTTCTTTTTTTATTGTCTCTGCTAGTATTCGAGGAGGTGAGCTTTTTGACTTTATTGCTGAGAAGGAGAACCTGACTGAGACGGATGCGATTGACTTCCTGAAACAGATTCTGGAGGGAGTGAGCTACATGCACAGCAAATACATCGGTCACTTTGACCTAAAGGTATACTTGTGAGGGAGTTTGTTTTAATATAAAAGATTCTCTCATATGTTCAGTTGAATTTATAGTTAAATAAAAATGGAAAGACACAGAAGATAAAACAAGTTAACAGTCTATTTTGAAGATTGAAGATTGTGAAAAGATTTCACATGGCCGACATTTTCTATGTTTATCTGCTGCTGCTGAAACTATAATCAAATATGTTTACTCTGACAGGAGAGTAAATAAAATGGTGTATGTCATTTGTATTTTGTTTTCATTGCTGCTTAAAGTACTTAAGTTTCAAAAATTTTATTTTTGATAGTAGGTTTATTTAATTGCCACAAATGCTGCCTTCATCTCCTGCTTACCAGATTCTGTGCAAGACTTAGTCATACACCCCAGAGTGGGCCATTTTCTAGTCCTAGTCCTTAAGAAATTGAATAGTGCTGAAAAATAAAGATTTTTTTTTTCCTCCCTCCTCAGTAGATTCTTAAGTAGGGACATCCGAGGAACAAGCAA